>OMLF01013670.1:43351-65821 GCA_900302615.1 Holocentrus rufus | reverse complement strand
TGACATTGAATCCCAGGATGCCTGCTATTGAAGACGGAGCTCATCTTCTTTTATTGTATGTGATGATTTTGCTGACTGAAGCCATGCTGGCTGAATTGGATGCCTTACATGCTGCCAGTTCTTAACTGCAGGGTATGCTCCCATTTGGTTGCTGGAATGGGAATGATATACAAGATGATGATATACTTGTTTGGTGTCTGTGAGCCTTTTGCATCACACAGTTATTGTAGCAATTTCTGGCGGCTATGCTAAGAAGAGAGAGCGTATCTTAAAGGGATAATTTTGAACTTTTGACATCAGGTTGTATGAGTTATTGACGGGCAGCGATAGTGTTGCATGCACATAACCTGAGGCAGCGACTCTGGTTGGAGATCTGCCGGCCGGCTCCGGTTTAGAAGGACAACAACAGCAGTAGCCAGCAGCAAAACAGTATCAACTGACAAAAAAACATTTTAAATCACAACAGATATACCCCCCTAAAAAAAGTTTTCAGTATCCAAAACAGAAAACACTGTATTTTATTTTAGCTTTACTGCACACTCCTTACATTGGAACTATTTTGTCAGTTGAAAAATGGCGTTCACATGCAGCTACATGCTTTCTACTGAGCAAGCGGCACACCAAGCTGCCATTAAACCAGTCCGTGAAGTGATTAGTGTGAACCCTGCACCGAGCTGTGGAACTTGTTCCTATTAAGCATGCATGTTTGTTTGAGCCAACTTTCCCTGCGCATTAATTTATCTCATTTACATTCATTTGGAAAATTGCCGCCATTGTTAGCAAATTGCGCCCTTATTGCTGAGCATTACGATTGCAGCACAGTCCATATATCATGATATACAACTAAGAGCCATTAGCTGCTGAAGCTGATACTGGAATGGGCTCAGCAGCAAACCGGGGTCTCACAAACAGAATAGTCCTCCATCCCCCCACGTTTACAACAACACTGTGCAGGAAACACTGAAGCGCATTGTCTTGCGAGAAGTGTCTGTTTGTCTAGCTGGAGGTTGGACTAGCTAAGGGGAACTTGACCAATGTTTTGGACAGGATGCTGTGGTGGCCATAGCTGGTCAGCCTCAGTGACTTGCTCTCATTCCCACGGCAACTTTCCAGACGGGCCCCCGATCCTCGTTTTGGCTCGGCGCGCTCAGCTGTGCACCGCTGTGGCGAAGCGGAGATACTCCGGCTCTCAGGTTTCCCTCAAAGTCCGGCTCTGCCATTCCTTGACTTTCTGATACACAAAGTAAACCAGAAGGCCTGCAATTATGGTGCATTTGAAATAGCTGAGCCCTGCGCTGTGTTTAGCTCTGAGGGAGCTTTCCCAACAAGTGGGTTCAGTGTTTAGTCCACAGAAAGCAGTCAGCCTCCCACCAGACCTATAATACTAGCTGTCTGTGAAAGAATTTCTCTCTCTGCCTGTCTCTCTCTCTCTCCCTCCACACCCATATACACAGCCTCAAACCTTTTATTATCCTTATTTTGGCATGAAGTTGGCTTGTTCATCTATTTTTGGAGCGTTCGCCATTTTGCTTGTTGTTATGTCCCAACTTACAGTAACCTCAGAGGCTGATGCAACGCTTCAGTTACAAGAAACTGTCGTTTGTTTGTTTTTGCACAGTCACCATCACAGACACACAGAAAGAGAGTGGCTAATGTTGGCATAATTTTCAATATTTCTTATTGTAAGCAGAGGGAACCATAAGCTTATTTGTGACTCGGGGTGCTCTTCATTCTAGTGAGGGGACATAACAGTATGAACAAGCCCTTTTTTTTTTTTTTTTAACTGAAGGACAAATTTAGAAACTTCTCCCATGATGTGGCAAGCGTCCTGGGAAGAAAATGAACCAGCATGGCTTCAAAGTACAAAGTGTCCATTTAGCCGCAAAAAATGTTGAATAAAGAATTTATCAAATGCTCTATGACCAATTGAGTGTGATGTTCACAGTGGTGTCAAGCTCTGGGAATGGTTGTGGTCGACCTTCCTGTCATATCCCAGCCACCATGCAGCGGTGCGGCTTGGGCAGCCGAGAGCTGCAGCCCGGCAGTTGTGGCCGTCGGCTGGCCTGAGTCTGCTGCCTCTGAGCTCCAACTGGACCGGACTCTTAAAGAGAATGGAATGTTCCCCACTGTGGGGCAGTGTGACCTGAAATGCCACCGCGACACACACACACACACACACACACGCGCACACGGGAAAGGACACAGAGTAAGGGTACAAAGAACGGGACAGAACATTATGTCAACATTGAGTAAGTTAAAGTGACTTGTGTCA
Organism: Holocentrus rufus; assembly: GCA_900302615.1. Taxonomy (NCBI): domain Eukaryota; kingdom Metazoa; phylum Chordata; class Actinopteri; order Holocentriformes; family Holocentridae; genus Holocentrus; species Holocentrus rufus. The sequence continues at coordinate 63,549 of OMLF01013670.1, read as the reverse complement.
TGCAGCTCTGGAGAAAATAAATCAAATGATCAGAGATGTCGCAATCCCACAATTTTGGTAGATGACCAATAGCAGTGAAATTGACCCTTGATTGAAACTACGGCAAAAACAGAAATCCCATTCAGCACAAACATCGTATAAACATTAACAAGTAAATAGAAACTTTGTGTGTTTCAAGTCTTCAAACATACAGGCTACATTAGAATAAAAACAGTGCAACAATGGCCTGTAGCCTTCAAATAGAAAACAGAGCAGCCCAACAAAATACTAATTTCAAGTGAGAGAAACTGTCCTGCTGTAACAGTAAATACAATAGTATGATTTCCTGCTCTGTTGTCAAATCGCATCAAATACTACAGATGTGTGTTTTCAAATACAAACCAGGGTCAGAAACCCTCCAAAAAGTAATAATGTCTAAAAGATTTGTTATGAAGTAGCAGCACATTTACGCAACTGAGATGTTCAGCCTGTTAATGTTTTACCTGCAGCTCGGTTCAATGGGAGAGCACAGAAAGGCATTTTAGTTACACTTAAAAACTCATACACATCTTACACACATGATGTCAGAGCACTCAAACTGTGTGGTGCATAATTTCTACGTAGGTATTAATCATAATGTAGCATTTCACTACTTCATGACATGAAACTGTATGGTTAGAAGTACTTATTAAATATTTAAATAGTATTTTTATTTTTTATTATGCAATTTTGTTGTATATTGTTGGTGAAGTGTGTTTTGCTGCCGTGACAATTGAATCTCCCTGCGAGATAAATACAGTATCCATCGTCAATATGTATCGATGAGGCTGTGAGGTCACTGCCAGTCCGCGGCTGTGGTCATAACCTGTGTCTGTGCGGTGGCTCGGTTTCACTCTGGCCTGCTGGGAGCCGGATCGTGGGCGAGGATGGTCAAGGTGTCTGTGGACTCGGAGGGCACATTGTTTTTTTCCTTGCGGTCCCGTCCAGCACGCCGCCTCCCTGCCTCGCTTGTTTGGCAGCCATCTTCACCGGTCTCCCTTCCAGACTTGTGTCGAACACACTCGGAGCCTTCCTTGGCTTGGCGTGCGTTTGCGTGTTCTTGCCTCCGCCGTGATTTGATTTAGGTAATATCTAACAGCTGAAATAAACCCAAGGACAGAGGACGCTGGATGGTGACTTGAGTGATGTGAACAAATGTGAAATCCCAAGATTCACTGGAGGAACTATGTATCATGTCCAAGCAGAGCTGTAGGCTTTAGTACGGAGTTAAAACCGCTGCGGAAAATGAAAACCCGTGTGTCTTACCTGATAGCACAAGGTCACGCATGCAGCCCATCTCAAACCGTAAAGATAAGTTCCCTTCCTCGCGTCCTTGAAGAATTCGTCGTCTTTTGTTGGCATTTTTGGATCTGATAATCGCCCATGATCAGTGAAGCAAAAATAGCAGTTATTTGGTACAAAGTATTCAATTCATGTATGAATGTATGAATATATGAATTGAAATTAGTATGAGGAATGGAGTGAGATGGATACAGTGCTCATAAATACTTCTGGTAACTGATCTTGTACACATAGTTCTCTCTCCGATCGTGTTGCTTTAGCTTCAGCACTGTAGGACTCGCTGATTATGTTTTCTGGGTCAGGATCACATGCATGGCAGTGCACAGTACATTGTCTGGAAGCACAGTGTGTGCTTGGTTTTAATTTTGTTTCCTTGCTGGACATGGGTACAGAATTATGTGACAAGGAGCTGAAATAAAGGTAACCGTATCATCTGTCCTCAATGTTCCTTAACAAAGCAGTGATCCCCTTCTCATCCCCACAATGTAGATGAAACTGGAGTTGTTTTGCACCGTACTGCAGTCTAGTATGAATAATTCTGTGTTATAACCGTATCCAACATATCTGCCCTGATTGCTGAATTATTTGGTTGGAAGAACTCATTTGTTCGTTTTGCCAAGGGAATGGAAATTATGAATAATTTTGTTGATCGACATTCAGGCACATAAATGAACACATTATTAATTTCAAATTAGGGAACAAAGAGTTATGTGTGGCAGCTGCAGCTGGGCCCGGTCCGCATGCGTGTTCTTTGTTAGGTCGCTTCCACAAGATTGCAGAACAATATGGCATCACATTTAGCCGTGATGACCCATTCAAAGACCGGGCTGTCCAATTTCTCTTAACAGAATCGCTGCTTTCAACTTCTGCCAGTTGTATTTAATTGCTGTTGAAAATGTTTGCTTCATCATCATTCTGATTGAAAGGCTGTCATACCAATCCACATTATTGTCTATTATTCCCGGGGCATTAGCAAACAGCCTCAGTCCAATCTGCAAAGACGGACTGCAAGTTCTCATTCAGCTCTACGCCATGCCATTTTTGTCTTTCATATAATAATTTTTATTTCCCGAATACTTTCCTTTCATGTCATTGCAGAACTATTTGAAATTGTGCTACTGATTGAATGTTGGGGAAACTTAAACTAGTCAACAACAGACTCAGTGAAGTCAAACGGCCTGTTCTGGTCAGCACAACTGAGAAATTATCTCACTGCATATAACTGAGATAGTTATGCTAACTTTGAATGTTGGGCGCTCCACAAAGAGATTCCACATGTTCCTTATCAGATCCAGCCAGCCGTTTTGCCCGGCAAAAGAGCTCGGTTTAACACACATTCCATGAAATGCATAAAGATAAGTGCAATATTCAGGGAAATGATACTTAATTTGCAGGATATCCTTTTGGTTTCCCTCTACGCAGAAAGATCAAAAGTGATTTCAGAAAGGGTGCATAGCTGCTCTGTTTCCTGGCACTGTTTACAATGATATGATGATGCAGTTATGGGAAATCTTGATCGTAGTGAGGATCAAACTGAAGAGACAGCAAAATGTATGTATAATGTAATGTAGTCACAACATAGTCGCTGGGAAATGGGCGTGCACATCATCTATTCATATACGCTGTTCATGCATTATCTTTGTCACATCCTGTTGATCGCAAGCCGTAGACTAAATTAACTTAGAAAAATATGTTCATAACACAATATTTTAGTGGGGCTTGTTTCAGTATTTCTATGTGTGAGCAGCCACAGGCGACATTTCACAAGACATCAATTTCTCAACTATTGATGCACGTTTAAGTGTGCAATTGATGTAGAGGCATATTTAAAGGATGTGTGTGTGTTGGGTGTGCGTGTGTGTGTGTATGTGTCCCATGAGGCGCCAGGTACCCATCACTGCACTGTGCATTCATTTGGATCAAATTCAACCTTGAGTTTGGAGAGGAATGACAAGAGGATTCTGTCCAGACCAAATAAACAGCCTCATGATAACATTTGTCATGTACAACTCCACTCCATTATACGCCGCTCAATTATCCGCTCATCGTTTTGTTTTTATTCAGCTACGGCTGACATCAGCCGCCCATCAGCCACCCATCAGCTGGCCTGCCTGCACATTTTTATTCATGTTAAAAGCAAAAAGCTTCAAATTGAGCCTCTCCTCTCACAAGGCCATCGCAGTATGGATAAGTAACTGCTGATGAGAAGTGACTCAGTCATTCAAACAGGATAATTTGCCTCGTCATTTTTCCACCAGTTATTGGAGGTACTCCGTGCATATGTAACAAGGAATTAACACCAGTTATATTTGAGTGATTTTATGTTTGAAAAGGCTCGTTGTATATGAAAAGAATACAGTTCATGGATACATTTTTGTATTCCCAAGGATAAATCTCTTGTATAGATTGCCAATACCATCGTGACAAGCTCAGAGGCTTTGAAAAAGACTGATAAATTGTTCAATTACGAACATGATATATGGAGTGTTTCTATAACTAAACGTATTGCTGTATCACCATCTGTACCTCTGCTAGACCTCTTACAAGATACCACATTGTCAAAATTGAATCCTTAAGTGATTTTTATCGTCGCAGCCTGATCTCCATGGCAACTGCAGTAACAAACAGTCTTGGACGTCCCCCTCCTCCGTCTGTTGTATAACAGCCAGTGTGGTGGAGCTTGTTTTGTGATCTTTCTTTCTTTCACCCCACTTCACCTACAGTGCAGAGAGGAGGAGTACAATGAGTGAGAGGCTTTTTGTAGAGTGAGGGGGATCACAGACTGTAATGTGTGTAGCCTCAGGCGTTGGCAGCGGTGGAATGAGGTTGCGGCTCCATTTCATGTTGGCTGTGTGCAGTGGGGCACTTCAGGTTGGGATAACCAAACCAGCGATGAGAACAATCTGTTTGAAACGTGCAGAAAGTATGAACTGTGAAATATGCGCAGAAAGTGTGAACTTGACAGGCACATGCTATCTTGGCCATTGTCTTAATCTTACTCAATTCTTCTTTTTCTTTTTCTTATAGTGCGTTCACGCCTTGTTACAACCGTAAATACGAGCTTCCTAGTTGGAAGAACTGTTCACGCTCTTCTCCCGCGTCGTATTTACTCCTTGAAAACTCGGGATTTGCTACTTCTGCATGATTTCTCCCTCTTGGCCAAGCGACATCATCAAATAGGAAGATTTTGACAAGCATGGAGTATGGAAGTGTTGCTAGTGTTGATTCTGTGGGCTCATTCTCTACAAGCTTTTCTATACCTTATACACATTTATCTAGTTTCTTCATACAACAGTGTAGCGTTAGCTTTAGCATTTGTTATTAGCCTGTAAATGTGTGTCATTAGCTGTGACACAAACCATGTGAACAAACACATGAAAGCCCTCAAGTCATAAAGAGGAGTTGTCGAGCCGGGCTTCCAATCTCTCCGATGTGGCGTGACTGCATTCTTATTCTAATTCTTATTCTTGGTAGCTACCCATCAAAAACAAGGTTCAACAGTAATGGTGGGCCAACAGCATGGTGCAATTAAAAAAAATATGCCAGGCTTGTAAATTTAGCAGTGTCTGTACCGGTCAGACCGGTGCCAAAAAAACCCTATTGTTTCACAAACACCCCCCCGTGTCCTTGTCTGCACGCATTAGAGAATCTGAACGCATGCTTACAATTAGCGTTGTTGCTAGCTTGACGAGTTAGCGCCATGGAATGCTACACAAGCTGCACCTCCCACAGAGTCCGACACCTATGTATCGGCTAATTACAAAATCTGTCTCTCAGCATAAATGACTGCTTATAGAGTTACTTTGAGTTTCCAGGGCAGTGTGTGTGGGTCTTGTCTCTTCCCCCGCATTGTGCTTATAAAGATGTAAACACAATAAGGTATAGAGGTATGTCTCTATACGAGATAAGATCTTTCCACAGTGTAAACACATCTTGTGCATGGAAGATGAACTCAAAAAAACGAGCTTGTCAGGACAACAGCTTGTTGCCTCGATAAAACAGGTGGTCTTGGGTTGGTATTACAGATTCATGATGAAGATTTCTAAACACTGAACAGTACAGCTTTTCTTTATTCGAACGGCCACAAACTTGCATGACTTGGTCGTTCCTTTTTCTCTCAACGAGCAGCTAAAGCAGGTTTTGATCGCTGTGTCGGGTGAGAATGGTTTTGCTTTGCTGCCCACTGGATATGGGAAAGGGTTCACTGAACACACATCTTTGTTTTTATTTTATTGCAGCTGTTGCATTTTCCTGTTTGCGTGTCTGTGTGTGGGTGGGATGGAGGAGGAGGGGGGCAGTTTGGGGTTGGCAGCAACAATTCGTTTTGTGGTAAAAGGGGTAAAAATCCTAACAGTGAATCCTGAAAAACATGTCACATGAAATAAATGTCACTGGGATGGAAATCGAATGAGCTTCCTGCACCGATGCAAATACAATGATGCTGATAACAAATGCTCTCTATGTTCACTACTGCTTACTACTGTAAGTACTCGAGAAGAACAATGTGGTAAAAAATAATATTGCAATTATTCTAACAGATATTGAGATTGCAATATGATTCACTACTTTGTCACACATTTTACTCTTATTAAAAAATTGCAGCTCGTGCGCTTTGGATACTTCACTGGGTCATATTGTAATTTTGATAAAAGTTTGATCATGCATGCAGCTCTAATTAGTCCTGCTGCCTCTAATAAGACTAATGTTAGCACAAATGTTGCATACAGTTAAAGTCAGTAAAAGAGTGATTTTAAAAGTAGGATTCAAAATGATATTAATAAATGTGAAAGTGAAAACATCTAGTTGATAACTCTCCGCCCACAGTGTTAACACGGAAGGATTTAGACCTCTGGTGGCTTTCCTTTGGCATTGTTCTCAAATTTATCCTCAAAATATCACAGCCGTGTCCCTGAGCAAGACCCTCATTACAGTCTATTAAACTGAAGTTGAAGAGGACCTGACTACCGGTGGTGTCCACGGTGACACAAGCGCCCCGCCCGCTGGAGGGGGAGCGCGGGTGATGGAGTGAAGTGCTAAGATGGAGAGCTGTTGGGGGACTGAGAGCCTGAAGCGTCCTCAAAGAGTCCCCGTGGTACTTCACCGGGCTCTGATGCACCTGACAGGTATTTTCGTCCGGCATTAGCGCTCTGTGTAGAAATGTGTTAGAGTAGAGACAGCAGATAAAAATAGACATCACAGTTAATCTCATTAGCTTCTGTCCTGTTGGCCTTATCACCACCACCATCAATATCACTGTGTGGGAGAGAGAGGTGTTTACTAATGAGATCGGTAAACTGTCCTGATGGATCCTGCATGTCCTCCCACTTGAAATGTAGATATTGTAATAGCAACTCGAGTCCACGCGCTCTTTGCATTTATTGTTCCCATAAGCCCAAGCTGTTCCTCGGTATATTGTGACTCACTCCTGTAGTATCGCTGCTCATGCTTATTCATCAGCGCACATTAATTCTGTCCAACTTACAAATTTTGTGCGGTATACTTTCATGTCTACTTCCATAATGCCGCGTATTCCGGCACTCCTGGCAGTTTGCTGCAGAGGCTGGAAAGCAAAACCACTTAGGCTGCTTGTATCACTGTGAGTTCAGATCGAGCTCATGGCTTCTGTCACATTAATCACCCTCCTAAGTGTTCTGTCTAAAGCCGAAATATCTTGAAATATCTCAAGGTATTCTCAATCGGTGATGTTCAGTGCAACCCTGGAGGTATTTTCAGACCAAGTGTTGTAATTTAGCTTTTTTTTGTCCCCACATTCCCTCGACCTGCCTTGTCATGTTACACTTCAGTTGTTGATTTCCTACATTTTCCAGAGGGATTTATGGCGCTCACCACAGAACATGCCTGAAAATGATGCGTTCAGGCTGTGGGGATTACGTGTAGGTGGAATCAGCAATAGCAATAACACAGTAACAGCAAGGGAATTTTTCCAGTCAAGAAAAAGTGATGCAACATGTCCTGTGGCTACCTTGCATCATGGCATAATAAAGCTGTTGTTTTTTTTTTTAGGGGAAAAACTGGTATTTCTGTCTGTTCTACAATGGATTTCTCCCTGTGTGATATTTGAGTGTTGGTGCAAAATGGCGAGTCTAGAAAGAAGCCTTCCTTCTTTGATTGTGAGAGATATCAAAACCTGACGTTCACCATTTACGCTTTAGAAAGCTGAAACATTTTCTACAATCACACTCCATTGTAGCTGCATTTGAATTATCTCAGTAGGATGTGACGTTGCCTGTGTTTGGCCAGTTATCCAATGGAAACGAAAAAAATGCACCACCAAACAACAAAACGGGCCTAGAAATGAAAAATATCATGTTCAGTACCTGTTTTTTTTAACATTTATGTTAGGAGGGATTTCTCCTTTTTAAATGTAATGGTCGCCGGTGCTGCAACATGGCTACTTCACACTAATATAGTTTCAAGACTCAGATTAGATTTAGCATTCCCTCATGGTGTCAAAAGCAATCATACAGTTTGCACTCCCTGTGATAGGGCTGCATCCCTGGTGGTAAAACCTGCTTCCTCCCTGTCTCTCTAATTCCCTCCATCTCAATTTAGCTGTCTCCTTTCAACCTTCCCCTTCTCTTTCCCTCTCTCTCTCTCTCTCTCTCTCTCGCTCTCGCTCTCTCTTTCCCTCCCCCACTTGATCTCCCTAACTGGCTAACTAGAGGTGGTTGCGATGGAATTTCACCACTAATGAGGATGAGCGCGTCCAGGCATCTGCATAAGAGTAGACGCAGTTTGAGAAGATTATCTCTCAAACGTTGGTATGACTGCAGCGAAGCCGACCTTTGATTTCCAGCAGATCGAACATGTAAAGTGGCTTGTTTCAGGCTGCGGCGGATTAAACGGAGAAAGGGTGATTGAAATTTTTGTATATTGGAAGTTCTGCGACTATGATCATACAGCAGACTCTTGGACCAATTCCTTCTGATTTTATGTGCCGTGCCTGTTATGTTTAATTTGTCTTTGAAAGTCCATACTTGAGGCATTCCCATTTTCCCTTTTTTGAATTTAATGAACAACATCTGAAAATCCCAAACAGAATCACACAGCACAAAAATAACCGTGTCCCACTCTGAAGACTGAAGACACTGGGTTATCCTCTAAAGTAGGCCAAGGCGAGTGTAGTCATTGTTTGAGGGGGGTTATGGGTCTTTTTTAGGGTAAGCCGTGTTGTTCGTGCTCATCATGTGTGAGAAAGAGGCTAAATGGTCTGGGGGCCCATATTGAAGTACCATGTAAAAATCAAAGGGTCCAGCAAAAGTAGGCCTGGCACATGAAATTTTAATCAACACTGTTGACGCTGACGTTGTCTCGGCTCTTCCTGGCTCTGTAGTTCAACATAAATTCTCGTCCGTTTTTATTTATTTATTTATTTATTTATTTATTGTGCCATTCAAATAGTCCCATGTGAATTGGAAACAGGCATTGCTTGGATATTTGATATTTGTAATGGTCACTTTGGCACTGTCAGATGCGATAAATCACTACTTTATGAGAAACGTTTTTCATGCTTTTTTGCCACCAAGAGGTAATTTTAATCAATGAAAATGGAGATACTGAAATCTCGAAAAGATGTATTTCATAATTTATCAAGTGCCTGAAAAGTGAATTGCAGTATGAGTGCTGTAGGAAGTGTTACAGTGCAGTCCTCTTTTTCTGATTGACTCGACTGTTTCTCCTCAAATTCAAATGGTCAGATTAACCCTGGGGGTCTTGGACCATTTTAAATATAGATTTTTTTTTTTTTTACTTTCATTTACATTCATACATTACAGTCCGACCGGGTAGAGCAAGATTTATTAGTGGCACAGAGTCAGTTTATTCATTTGGCCGTGTATGACACAAGTTCACTTAAAAGCATTTGTACTCTCTTAAATGAATCATATGACCAATTTGAGCAGGAATTTCTCGCCAGCCTCAGTTATTGCAAACCCACTCAGATTGGATTTCTTGTGACTCTCTTAATGAGTTGTGCCTGAGGTCTTCACCACTGAAGGACTAGTGGAGTGGAGGTCGTAGGAGGTGAGGGGTGGAAAAAAAGAAAACAGAAACTGACTGAAATATTAATGAAAACAAAATGCTGCAGTGGAGCAATGAACAAAGCGACCTCCGTTGCAGTCAGAATTCAAAAAAATAATGCGTCAAATAATAGAAAAAGGCAAGCCAAAGCAGGAACATCAATATTTTTTACTGGTTGAAAAGGAAAGAACCATCTGCTGTGCCAGGTGCTGCAGAGTCAGCTATAGTCACAAAACATTCAAATACAATGAATCATATGCACTTGACTTGACTTTCCCCACTGTTTCCGTCTTTGGAAGGGAGGGGAGCCCCGCGTGCGTTGTACGTCTTAAAGCTCGCAGCTGACAGGATGAAACCAAACAAATTGAGAGGCACCCAGGAAAAAAAAAAAAAAAACCTGCATCCAAGTGTGCGGATAGATTTATTTCCAGAAGACCCTCGACGAAAATCACAGCCAGCAGACTTGTTTTGTAAAATCCACTGCACTGACAGCTGAAGTGCAAATGCCCTCTTACAAAGTCACCTATCTTATTGTGCAATTCAACAAATCACATATGAGAGCTGAGAAATTGATCCTTCCTGCTGCAGGATGTGTCAGACATGCTGAATGAAGCAGGTGACTCCAAATTGAATGCTATCCGGCTGTCTAACAACGCTGTCTCATGGAGCGCAGCAGACATTTCAAATTACCCAGAGCAGCAGCCTATAGAAAAGATTTAAGATAAGTGCCCTGCCCTACAAGTGGATGGGGCCATGGACAGCAGTGGAGGCCGTTTCTTAATTGCTTACGTTATACTGTGGTGAAACAGTAACTCTGAGAGTGGATTTACTGTTTTGCAAATACAACATGGCCTAAGCAGAACATTTGATGAACTCTTTTAAGATCCTGGACTTTTTTACCTTGGAGAAGCTGGATTTAAATGGGAAGACTGCATGCGTGTTTGCACTGATGGAGCCCCGGCTATGGCAGGGAAACTTGGTGCTCATTTAGAGAGGTGCAGCAAAGGTGAAATTGACCCACCTCATTATTCACATCGATGCGCTCTCATCAAAGCAGTTAAGTTCAGAATTTAATAAGGTTTTGTTCAATGTCATCTCCATCGTGCTTTATGTGAAAACAAGACCCCTTAAAGCCCGACTGCTCTCGTCACCCTGTGAGGAGATGGGTGTCGAACGTGCTGCTCTGTTGTTTCACAATGAGGCTACGTGGCTGACCTGCACGAAAAAAAATCACAATAAAAAGGAAACTGGCTTATCTCAATGACTGCATGAGCTGAATCTGCAGTAATTAACACCTGACGCATCAACTCATTGACCACAAAGCTGGAGAAAGTGTGGGACTGAATGTACCAAGGAAACACGGGTTCTTTTGATAAGCTAAAGGAATTCACTGATAGAGGTCCCAGTGATCTCAGCGACTTCTTGTCCAAACTAACGCGTCACTGCGCTGGCGGCGGGGTATTTTTCAGAAATACTTCTCCGACTTCTTATGACTGGATCAGAGAGAAGCGCTTGTTGATTTTAGCTCTGCTGAGGAGCAGCAGTTTCTTTAAGATGACCTCTGACTCCACCCTCAGGCTGAACTTCAGATCTCCTACACTGAGACGTTTCTGGTTTTGTGTAGAGAGGCAGCACCGACTTCCCAGGCCAGAGGGCTGCAGCCATTCTCCCTTTTGCCACATCACACTTGATGAGGAGGGTTTCTTTTCTGCTGTAGCCAAAAATTTTCTGTTGTCAAGTGATAAAAAAGCTATGAGAACCACTGGGTTGATTCTAAACTTAGTAAATTGCCAAGGGCAACATGTCCTTAATAGGAACTTATCAGTCCATTGGCCATGTTGTCTTTTCCACAACAGTGAGACAGAATAGAGCACTCACTGAGTTGACAGATATCTGCTGCTCAGCTTTATTGATCTTTCTGTAATTGATCATGATAGTGTCTAGATAGAAACACAGAAAAACTGTGGCTCCGCTGTTCACAGAGCTGTGTAATTGCGTATGTATGCCGCCCTTTGCTTATCTGCCTGTACCCTCGCAGCGCTGTCAGCTTAAGGAGTTTGTTATGAAGTTGGGTGTCTGAGGTCAGCTCTCATCGACCCACGGGCTAACAGCCCCGCAGCAGCTCTGCCATGACACTGTAAAGTTTTTACACACTGATCCAGTCCATAAAGTCCAGGTGTACTGAAGTCAAAGAGTTGTCCTGTCCAACATTCACTAACCTGAAGGAGTCCCAAAGAGGCTGGAACATGAAAAAACAAGAATTTGTTTGTGCGAAGTTTATAGTAGTTGCTCCTCTCCTTGAATTTACCATTCTGTTTTCTAAATTGCATGTTTTTCCTTCTCGTAAAAGAAAGGTAATGGAATCAGTATGTAACACAGTCACATTACTGAACTGATTTATCTAGTCCAGTTGCATCTTTTTTCATCATACACCTGCAGGTTATTAAGCTGTAAAAATGTTTAGAGATTTCAGGGCAGAGCAAGCGAGGAAACATTTTCCCCTGCAGAGTTCACAGACATCCTTTGACCAAACACAACCAAGATGCATCATCCGTCTCACATCCATCAAAATGGGACTGATGGTTTATCCTCCAAGTCACCTCTGATTTTATTACACGTGTTTACATCTCATCATCACAATTTAACTACTTTAGTTCACAGTGGAATTCATCATGAAAGTGCTAAACATGCGAACACACTTTAATGAATTTCCTGCGAAGGAGACAGACAGGCATGAATTGACGGAACAACGGTGGCACGACTGAAATAAAAAAATTTATTTTCTTTTGTTCAGATCACAGCATGGTGGAGGAAAGCTTTAGAGTAAAGGAGCATTTTTTTGTCTGCTGAAGGAATGGAGATAAGCAGTTAAATAGTCCAAAATAATTGTGGGACAAACTTGGAATAATCAATCAGAGGTTGAGATCATGTCTGTGATAAAGTCAGTTTTCGATAACCCTAACCGCCAGGGTCAGATAAAGAATAACGCTCTTGAAGCTTATAGGGATTCAGTGCTCAAGGGCACTAAAGCAGTGTGGAGGCTTGCTGTCATCGGGGTCTTGAACCCAGGTCCACATGAAAGATTGCCACCCTCCTCACTTCGTCACCCTGCTGCCCTCTTGGAGATAGCCAAGTTATTGGGGCTTTTCCCGGCTGCACACACAAAAGCTTATCAGTCTTGTGTTATTGCCCACCCAAACGTCCCATATTTCACCATCGTGTTTAAACCACCTGTTTTTCCTGGCACCATTAAATTGATTCCCGTAGCCCTTTTCAGAACAAATGAGATATACAACTTTCTGTACCACCAAGAGTCACAATCTGCATTTACAAACACTGTAGGGGAATGTGGCCAGTAGCTTGTTGAGAATGGGATGATGTGAGGGTAAATAAGCTAGCCTGTGTTTTCCTTATAAGGCCTCATAAACATGTAGTTTAGTAGTCTGCAGCAGTTGGATGTTTGGCTTTGGTGTGTTGTTGTGCTGGATATGTTTCCCGCATGTTAGCCACCCATTCACCTTCGTGCATCTCAGTGACCCAGAAATGTAACAAAAAGTAGGGCTGCGCCGGCTTCAGACAAAGTGAACGTGTCAATTGTGCCGGAGGCTGCCATGCGTGTAGCGATTTTGATCAGACCGAACAAATTCATATTTTTGTAAAGTAAATGATATAGTGAGCCGATATGAGGGGATGGGGAGAGGCACACAAGACTGGATGAGCGCTGCAGGACAAAGGATTAAGGTGGGTAAACAAAGAGGAGAAAACCAATGATGAGGTTTAAGTGCAGTCTGGCAGACAGGCTGGCCAGCTGTGCAAACCTCGTTCTCTGTTGTGCGGGGGGGGCAACTTGGACCAACTCTGGTCCGCGCTGAAAGAAACTGCTGGTTATGTCCAGCTGCCAGTGTGGCGCTCTCTGCCCCCTCTGCCACGGCTGCACCTTTGTGAGCAATCAGCCTGCAGCCTCATTATAAAAACAAATTGCAGGATTATTTTGGGAGGGTGTGCCACTTGTGCGCGCGAGTCTCATTTGCTGATCTCCCGCTTGTCAGGGCAATTCATTTGAACTCGGTGATGCACAGAGAAGGTGGAGCCACATGTTGGACCTTGATGCTCCCAAATCAAACACATCAGAGCTGAAAAACAACAAAAAGCTCCTGTTTGTGGCATCTTTCTTTTAACTGCTGCCCATAATGGACAGCCCCTGGGTAGCATTTCAAAAATCCCCAGGGTTTCCACCTGATCTCTCGCTGCTCCATATGGAATAGAATCACACGTCACTTTATTCCAGCCCCAAACCTCGCCTCCAATGTATCTCCAGATATTGTTGGGCTCTTTGTTGAACATAATTGTGTCAACAGACACCAGACCTTTTGATAAGTGCTTTCCCACAAGGTAAACTTGGCAGGCCGGGGGAAGCAAACAGGCAAACAACCCAGCAGACAGTAATTTTCCCCTGTCTGTTACTGTGCATTTCAATGAGGGTGATGGATTAATGCCTCACTCCAGTAATGGTCCAGTCAGAGGAGTACCAGTTAAGGCTGTTCTGCTCTGTTGGTGCCGAGCTTATCGCATCAGTAATGGTCACTCACCAGTCCTGATTTCCACATTTCCGCGCTTTAAATGTCTTTGGTGTAAATGGCCTTTTTCCACGGCCAAGCATTTAATCCCTGCGGACACAATGCGGCCTCTTGATTTGTAAATAAATTTTAAAAATATTAAACTCTGTAAGTTTTCCTTTATTGCAGGATGATGGCAGAGCTGCAGGGTAGACGTTTGGCTGCAGCAGAATGAGTTTATTTGTTGATTGAGGTCGTATGTGTTGGTGCATATGTGTCTGTGTGAGCTGGCTGAATGTGTGATCTTTGTCCCCTCTGTGTGTGTGTGTGTGTGTGTGTGTGTGTGTGTGTGTGTGTGTGTTTCTGCATACATACAACTGTTTTTCCAGTGCCGTGATTGGAACTAATCTCTCCAGAGCCTGAGGTGGTGATTTTTTTTGTCTTGTACTTTGGCCGTTGTGAGTGATTTTACATTCTGTTCGACTTCATGCCAGCAAGTGTCAGCGCACGACTTCCTGTCTGTTCTGACATCGATAAGGTCAGGTGCCAAGGACGGCTCAGTTTTTGACAGAGGTGTGAAAATGAGTTGGCTTTGAAAATTTAGTGACCTGTCATTTTTTTCTCTTTCATTTTGTCTTAGAGGAAAAATTCCACTCTCAGACACCTTAACTTTGTAATATATAATCAATCAGTTATAGTGAGTACATTCTAGGAGATAATTTATGATCAAGTGATGTATTTTTTACTTTGGTTTGCCTACATTTTCTCAACCCTTCTCATCCACTTTTTCCTCAGTGAATCATTAGTGACATCTTATATTTTACAGACTGAACTTGTTGCATTCAGCTTGTTGTTTATACTTGTTGGGGGAGAAAACAACGGCAATAGCAATAGTGGAGCACGATTTTATCCAATCAGCACAATGTGAAAGCTGCACCCTTTACTAAAAACACAAATGTCTTGTGGCAGCATTGCATTCTGATCAATTTGTGCTATTGTCGGTGGAGAAATTGGTATTTTTGCCTGTTCTACGATCAATTTGTCCCGGTTTTGATTTCTCAATGTTTGTGTGAAATTTAAGGTTACAAAGAAGCCTTTGTTTTTCTGCTTCTGTGGGACTAAACCTGATGTTTACTGTTTATGTTTAGATAGCTGAAACTTTCCTGTCAAACTCCTTTGTAGCTGTGCTGGAGGTATTATAATGAGACCTCATGTCATGCGCATTTGGCCAGTAATCCACAGCGAAAAGGAAAAAAATACACCACCGGATAATAATATAGGCCCAGAAATGCACATCGCTAATAGCTAGTTTTCCTTAACACTGTTAGTATTTTAGGGCGACTTTTTCCTTTGAATAAATGCTCCGTCTGAATCAGCCCTCGCCGCTTTGTTTTAGAAGTGTCTTATTCATTTTAATGTTACTTAGAGTTGCTTAATAGACCCTGCCACTCTCCACCCACGTCTTTGATCAGTGCCCAACCTCCCAAGCTCTTATCTGGATTAACACAATGGACCCACAACCTGCTCCTATTCTTCTTTCCTCTCAGAAGAAGGACAATTTGCTCAACTAATGCTTTTGGATGTCAGCATTTTCTTCCATTTACATCCTGCACTTGCCTTGTAGCTTTGATCTTGCTCCATAACAGTAACAAACACAGTATGTGCACACACGCGCTCGCGCACACACACACACATCTACGCAGAAACTTGTGGCTGCGGTGGTGCTCCTTCCACAAAGCTGCATCTCGTTATAAAGTGGGTGTTCTCTTTTGGTTATTGCCTCCCTATTGTCCACTGGCTTTGTGTGCCGGGGCTATTTGTGTCAGCTTGCCTGGAATCGGCCTGTTTACTGTGATTAAATGGGAGCAGAGGAGGCTGGAGAACTGGGCCCTGCCTCCTCTGGAGTGAAGGAACATTGCACCACCCGCTGCTGTACCTCGGCTGTGCTACGGCTTCTGCTGGGACAATATGTATCCCATTCTGCTGCCCGAAATTGAATTCCCTTCTCTTTTTATTTCAGTAACAGCCATCATTCTTATATATATGCTTGTAGAATGTGTCTAGTCATCGGTAATTTAGTTTATGGCACCAAATCTGACTGTCTTTGGCTTTATTCTCTTTCGTAAAATCAGCATTTGACCACCAGTCACCAGTCGAGTTCCTTTTTAGGGGTTGGATGGGAAGCTGAATACTCACTGTGAGCATAATGTCCCTTTGGATTTCATGTATTGATCATGTATTGCCCTGTCTGACAGGCCTGCACACAATGCGTCCCATCGGTGTTGATCTACTATAACCATGAGGAACATTTCAAGACAAATACGGCCCATTCACGCCACAATGTTGTGACCACCTTGTATGAAACTGGTCTACTG
Source organism: Holocentrus rufus (assembly GCA_900302615.1). Lineage (NCBI taxonomy): Eukaryota > Metazoa > Chordata > Actinopteri > Holocentriformes > Holocentridae > Holocentrus > Holocentrus rufus. The sequence goes on along the minus strand of OMLF01013670.1, from coordinate 47,258 downwards.
AGACATGTTGAGATCTCACTGTGGATTCATGCCACCTGTGTGCGTGTTAATATCTGAATGTGCTCATTTTCTGTGCCAGTCCAGTATATTCTGTCTGGGGCGAGAATGTCACAATTTGATATTAATGGCCTCAATTACACAGTGGTAATGACTGGACAGAGTGCAGAGGATTATGGGTCATGTACAGGGTGTCCCGCAGGGGATGTGTTAGTCAAGGTGCTAGTGCTGAGGTGGATGGGCTAAGCTCTCCAAATAAATGAGATTGGAATAATCTTACTTATTTAAAAATGTGTGCACACCTTGTCTCACTCCCTAATATAGCCAATTATCAACATTTCACTTTTCATTATTGCGGCATTAGCATGAGTCAGTTAAATGCAGGGAGAAATTTATGGTTTGCAGTAGCATGAAGGCGGGTGGGAGATTTGTACTGACATGTTGAACTCATATCATCTTGGCTTATGAAAGCTGTGAATTCCGAAATATTGTGATGCTCCCAAATATGCTTGAATGCTACATTTGGCTAGCAGATGAGGAGGTTGGATGCTGTTAGAAATCGCATGGGTCTCCAGGAACATAAACTCATAAGTAATAGAATAGAATATTTTATGCATTTTTCAGTCAGAGCCGTGGCATTCTTTTACAAAACAGTCCACTTTGATCACTGCTTTGCAATACTCTGATGTGTATATATGTCTCCGTGCGACCTGTTTGCCCTCCCATTATGTAGGCAGCATCTATATTTTCTCATTAAAGTGGGGTCACCGCCAGTGCATCTGCTGTTTCCCCGTCCAGTGACATTGTATAAAAGCAGTGTCCACTCTTATTTGGGCAGTCGTTTGGCTCCCAGTCAAGTCGCTCTCAGTTAGCCAGGATTTGATGGGCTGTGTTGTATTACAGCGGGTCAGATGCTGTCTCACATCTGGCTCCATCAGTGACTGCAGCAGGAGCCGGCTCTCCTTGTTGAATACAATTATTTAATGGGAAAGCAATTTAGCTCGGATGTTTTTTCAGGGGTACAACGTTTGTAGTTGTGTATTATCAACAGGCTGATCTTTTTAGACAGCACTTTTTAGATAATATTTTAATGGTATTATCGCAACAACAAAAAAATTTAATTTGCACATCCATAGTAATTACGTCCTTCAAATAACCTATTTTCGCGCAATTATGATACGCTGCTGCCTTGTCAAATGAGAGACAGAGACGGAGAGAATGATTTATATAAATAGCTTTCTGTGATGAATGATTATGTCTTTCTCTTTGTAGGTGTTTGGCGATTATTATCACTTCCGGCATCGTACGGTGACGAAGAGATCGCTGTCGGATCACAGGGGTACACATGTCCGTCTACAAAGAGAACCCAAGGTAAGGCATTTGAAGAGCGGTGTGGGTATGGATGAGGTTTCTTGATGTGTCCGAGTGCGCTGCGGGGAAAGAATGTGTGAGTATGTGGGTACTCACACGTTCACACACTCAGACATAATGGGCCGCTGCTGTATTTTGAAGAGGGAGATGGAATCTGGTGCATGGGTGGTGGCTGTGGTTTCACTATCAGTGTAGCCAGACATGTCCAGGCCCTTTGCGTGCCATTTGGAGGGAATATGGGCCACATGTTGACAAAATTTCCATCTGAAATATTTTGGCCTAGGTTTAAAATGATCATGGAAATTCGGACTTGTTAACATACATATAAAGCATTACTGATTGCATAATTTACTCATGTGCTCTGGTTAGGTTCAGATCCAGTGCAGTCATGTGAGACTTTTGCTGTGGACTTTGCTGGCTTGGATGAACACTCCATGTCTGTGGTCACAGTTATGAATAAATGCAATCACAAAATAAATATTCATATGTAAGCTTATTACATGCCTACTTCAAACATAGATATGTTGAGAAAACAAATTATATGATTACTGACATTTTGGAGGATAAAATGGGTTGCAGTATTTAAAATCAGACTCCAGTAATAATAATAAAAGAGCTGCAGAAATTCTGATTTCCAAGCTGTTCAGCAGACCAAGGAGTTCTTGTGGTTTTTGAAAGTGGTTTGGGCACATGTCACTTTTCATGCTGTCATAAAAGAAACTATGCAGAGGTACCGCCATCAGATGTCCTTATTGTAAGTCTGTGCACGACACATTAACAGTTTAACTAAGTATCTGAAAAGGTTTCATTATGTGTGATTTTATAATTCAATATTCTGACCATGCAATTGTCCATGTTGGTCTGGAACATGATTATATGTTGAGCTTCATCCACTTTGCTAATGGCAAACTGTATGGGATTGATTCATCATTTTCAGTCAGAATACAATCACTTCCAAGATGAAAGAAACAGCCTTTTTTTCCGTCTCTTTGTAATTTGAAATACCCCCCACCATGTTAAGTCCACACATTGATTTGACTTATTCTGAAGTAGCATCCAGTCTGATTGGGTAGAAGAAGCACAGCAGGGAGGAGAGTGGGCCAATAGCAGCGCAGCAAGGAAAAGATAACAGGCTTATCACCAGGTAAGTAATTGTAAAGCCAGAAACTTACTGGGCCTGTGACTGACCAATCAGTTAGCCCAAATCAGCGTCATGCTGGCGTTGGACCACCGGGTGATCATTATTGTTGAAACCTGACATTACTGTGTGCAGTGCAGGTTTAGAAACAGAGTCGCAAAAAGGAGTACGGTCAGCTAACAGCTACAGGGCAAAGAGCCAAGCACTTGGGCTCTCATTTATCACCCTCTTTTAATGGATGCTGTAGACAGCCCATAACATCTGGTGTGTCTGTTTGCCTTTTACCTTCGTGCTGAAAGGTAAGCTGGTGGGTCCCACGGATGTTCCCCGGATACATACACTTCTTTATGGACTTCTCTGAAACCAGTTCCTTCTGCTTGTCTGAGCTAATATGGGATTGCTTTCATTTCGCATTTCTGTGTTTCTCTTTTGCATGAGGTCTTGAGGTTAATCTTACCTCCAGCATATGGCCACCCCAAAATGAGTCTGTCGTACCTGTAGCTGGGAAGGACAAAGGGAAGAGTGTGGGATGAATCTTTGTAGCCATGGGAACATGAGAAAGCCTACATCTGAAAAGGATTTAAGGATTGATAACAGATATATGGCTCTTCCATAAGAAAAGTCTACAGCCATTTACAACATAATATTGTTTACAGTTTAAATTGCCCTGCCATAGTTTCACGTTGGCAACCCTCCAACACTTCCATCACCGACACTCTCTCTCTCTCTCTCTCTCTCTCTCTCTCTCATGAAACCACAAAAATGACATGTAAGAGTAAAATATGTAGAATCACAGAGAAATCAGATAAAATATAATCTAAATGCAACTTCCAGCTGACTTCTAAAATTTCTATTATAACTTTTCAGAAGAAATACACCTAACAATGACTGAGTTACTAATTACAGCCACTGGATGATCATCATCTTTCCTTTCATCTTTTTGGTCGTGATATTTGCCTGAAATCATGACAAATAAAAACTAGAAGAGTGCACTCAGTACAGTGCTGATCTCCAGGTGTGTGTGGGGCCACAATGTCTATATTAAGTAGATAGTTGTTTTGCGTCACAACTAGAGAGGGTGAGAGGGGTTTTCCATGATGGCTTTGATCTTCTCCCTCGTCCACGAGAAGATTAGACACATTAGTTCACTGACGTATGAAACAGCAACGGTTGTTTCACACTTTATTTTTTACAGTTGTGAAGCTATAAAACCTTTTTTAACCCCCGCTTGTTGACACATCAGCCTCTAACACTTTTTCCAGTGTTGTTCTCCTGTGTGTCTGCTCTGTGTTCTGCTGACTTTCGTCATCAGCAGTGTGTTTTATAAACTCGATCAGAAAACACAACGCATGTCCTGGATTTTTTTCACCTGCAATCGGAGCGAACATAACAATAGGATAA
>OMLF01013670.1:14731-43331 GCA_900302615.1 Holocentrus rufus | reverse complement strand
AGTTGTTACTGCTTTGCTAGAGAGGATGAGAGGGGTTTTCCATGATGGCTTTGACCTTGTCCCTCGTCCAAAGACCCAAGACGATTGGGCAAATTAGTTTGATGACGTATGAAACAGCAACAACTGTTTTACACTTCATTTTTTACAGTGGTGAACCATCAGGCTATTTAACTTGTAACCCCCGCTTGTTGACAGATTCCATCAGCCTCTGACACTTTTTGCAGTGTTGTTCTCCTGTGTGTCTGCTCTGTGTTCTGCTGACTTTCGTCGTCAGCAGTGTGTTTTATAAACTCGATCAGAAAACACAACGCATGTCCTGGATTTTTTTCACCTGCAATCGGAGCGAACATAACAATAGGATAAAAAATATATATCTATATATATAAAATAGCCTATAAGGCTGTTGGGCCCAGAAGTATGCGAACAGAGAGATGTTGCAGTGATGGTTGAGCAAGCTCGACAATGAATGGGGTGAGGGAGTGGAAGTAGTAGAGAACAAATGTTTTTCAAAGTTGTTGAATTACTTCAACCACAAGAGGTTCTTCCTCATATAGTCACAACCGTACACAAAAGATTTTCAGCTGATAGGCTGAGTAGTTTGTGAGATTAGCCGCGGACAGACAGACAGATAAACAGACACACCCAACCAAACACAATCTCCTGGTGGAGATAATTCTTGGAGGAGTGTTGTAGATCTATATATCACGGTACAGAATCTGAACAACAATTTTGATATACTAGACTGAACTCAGAGCAAATTTTAAATTTAGCAAAACTTTGTGCCGGACTATCAAACAAATAAAATGCTTTTTCACAGAAGATACCATGTTCTGTGGTAGGGCTGGCATTATTTAACACAGCATTTGAAATTCATTCAAATCCCCCAATGAGGATTTATTATGGAAAATTAGATTTGGTATTACTCAGTCACCCTAACTGACATAGCCTGGACCCAAATGCATAATGAGATTGCTGGTGCGTCTTATGCTGTATGACAGCATTGAGAAAGCGTAATGACCAAATGATCGCCATTATTCAACACATCCGCCTGTGCAATTTGGCTCAGTGTTCCCCTGTGCATTCAGTTGGAATGATTAAAAGCGCACTTCTCAATGGAACACATAACAGCTTGCTGCAGGTCATTCAACATTATTTGTCAAATTTCCACACAAATTTGTAGTTAACACTAATACTCATAAAACTTTTAAACCACATTATGGTTTGATAATTGATCTGCTTCTTATTGTAGCACAGTGCTATGCACGCACATTACATCCCACGACAGCAGTGATGCGTTAAGCCATATCATTGCATTTAATATTTTCGGGTCTATTTTACTGGAAAGACCATTTTTGGAACATATTCAAATGGATTTCTTCAGTAATGGATACACTCAACACAATTTGTACAAAAGCGATATCCCTGTCTCACATTGCTCTTTTTAGCTTTTTCGTCCTTAACTGCTCAACGCTATGGACACGAGACACAAATCTGCTAACATTACTTAAGCCTAAACCTTGCAGATTATTTTGCACATCTTCCCGTTTAACAACAAAAAGTAGCCTGCTGTCATCATAGTGGGCTGCTAATACTGCCAAAGGAATACAGATTAGGTAGTCTTTACATCTAGGTACTTGAAAGAGTTGATGCTGATGCCTGTTGGTTGGAAAGCGTCTTGGCGCCACTGGCTGAGCATTAGTTAACTTGCTTGCTAGCCAGTGGTTAGCTGTTTAAGGCTAAGAATGCTACCATGCTAATAAGCACCACTAACCTGTTGCATGTGGTTTAATCAGCATGTCCAGACAAGGTCGGTTTTAACATTGCCTATGTGTTATATGAAGTTTCAAAACTTCTGTTGACTCAACACTGTTTTTGTAATGAGGAATTACATGATGCAACCTTAGACATTCTTTTTTTTGATTGTGAGGACATGCACCTACTTCAAATACAACTTTAAAAGTTTAGGTCATTTTGCCTTCACTACACTGTGTCTGTCTGCCAAACATAGAGCCTTGAATTATGACTTAAGTTTTCATTTCATAACGCTACAGAACATCTTGCATCATGCTCTGCATCTTTCATATACCTTTTTGCCAAGTCTTAGGTACTGTCATGTGCCTTCCTTATGTTTTGACATATTTGTGAAGTGCTGCGGTGACTGTTGTCCTGCTCGCACAATCTCCCACCAGCTGCAAAGAACTCTGCGGCTGTTCAGTTTGTTTGGATGACCAATTCTGTTAATTGCATCTCATCAAATCCATATTTTTCCCATTTCCTAATGATGGAGCTGTTATTGTTACTGTTACACTGAACTGGTAGAAATTGTTTTCTACCCTTCGCTAGGTCCATGCCTCCTTACAGATCTGTTTGTGTACAGTTCTTTGCTCTTTATGGCAGAATTTCTGCTCTGACATGTACTTTGGGAAGCTGGCTGACATGGTGACTCTGTGTGGGACCCAGAGTCTGGGGAAGGTACTTTGATCAGTGTCAGCAAACCCGCAGTAATGAGGTGACTTTGTCATCTGTGTCGACTTCTGGAGCGTAATTGCAAAGGGCCTGAACACTTAATTTATCAAAACATTTCAGCCTTTCATTTATAACTGATACATAAAAACCTGTAAGTTTAGAAAAATCCACTTTGACATTTTGGGCTAATTGTGTGTAGACATAAATTTAGTTTATTTTTCCGACTGTTTCTTCATAATGCAAATTCAAATTATAATCTGCTCACTTGAAACCCCCAATAGCTCTGAAGCCCCAGTGGCCTCAGTTCTGTGTTCAAACACAGTTCATATAATCCTTCAACCTGCTCCACTTTGAGAAAGTATGAAGACTATTATTCAGTATTGGAAATAGTGGAGAAAAAAAAAAGAAAAACCTTTGCCTCGCCCAAGTGAGATTAGGTTTCACTGCACTAGTCTGCTGCCTTTAAAAAGTTAGTGAAACCCAGCTCCAGATGTCATTGGCCTTGTTGTCGTGCTGTGTGGCCACAAAGAACAGGTGCACACTGGGAAAAGAAACATATCTGCCGTCTTCTTTGTTCCTGTCCACCCTCAGAGTTGGCCCACCTCCTCCACCTCCCTCTTTGGGATTTCCTTTCCCACTGCAGCTTTATTTCCTGTTGTTGAATTCCTTTTTTCCCACAGCACCTCAGAGAAAATGGAGCCTCACAGTGCCAGGTCCTCCTGCCTGTTCAGGAAAGTTCAGGCCAGCTTGTCAGTTCCTCCAGGAGTTTACAAAAATTTTGTTTATTTATTTATTTATTTGAAATCAAGGGAACAAATGTTGCAATCGCTTGCAATTTTGACCAATCTCCACACTTTTTGCACATAAATCCTCTCCTATCCAGACTAGCAAATCTCACTGCAATAAATTATCTGATCAAGCCCGTTATCAACAAGTACGTCATTGCAAATTTGACTCATATTTCCATCAGTCTGAATCTCTCTGTAGAAAACAGAGAAAATCACCTGCATTTCACTGCAACAGTATTTTTTTTCTGTCAGTTATAATGAGAGGAACTATAATATCCTAGAGAGATTGGCCTACAGCTTTGTAACTGATAGAGATGAATCCCCAACCAATGGCTCGGTATACTTTCTTTGAAGAGTCTCTAATTACTGACTAAAGCACCTGGACCTCTGCCAGCTCTGATAGACTGACTGAGCCCTGATGATAGTTTCTAGAAGATTTTAGGTTTGGGACTAACTGCTTCCTCCCTGAACTGCCTTCTGTATGTGTGTCCTTCTAGCTCAGACATTTTCTGTGTACATAAGTAAAAGTATTTGTGATGGGATTTGATCCAGTAAAGGCGTGCGAGGCTCCAGAAATGGGAACTTAACCATTCAACCACCTATGACCATGAACTGCCTTATAGCTATGCCATAAGCACATATTCCATAACTACTGAGCTGCTCTCATTTTTTTATTACCATGTGTTCCTTTATAGTAATGATGCCTTACTTGGGACTTCCATTTGGCCATAAAGGGACGACATCATATTTGTGTAATGAAGGAGGACAGAGCTATGAGAGGGCGGGTGGCATGGGAGAGAGGCCTGTCTGTTCAACTGAAACATTTAACTGACCAGCCTGTACGTGAACATTAACCAAGTTCTGCATGTGAACCGTCTCGATGGAGGGGAAGGAGGCACTCTATTTTCCATTTTCCGGACCCATTTATAAAGGAAATGCTAGCTGTCAATTACTGGGCTCCAGGTTCTGTCACAAGCTATTAAGGAACTCCCTAAGACTCTGTTTCCTCTTTGCTCAAAAATAGCAGAATACAAAATGGAAATGTCTGTTGTTAAGTCTAATCAGTATGAAAAGTTAGTACCTAACATTTCTAGTTCCCAGAAACTCTGAATTCGAGAGTTAACATTTGAGGACAGTGATCTCAACTCCATTTTACTAAGCTTTAAAGTATCATGGTGCATTTCACAGCAGGGCAGGGCAATCTTCCCAAAAAATCACAATCTTTTTAACACACAATCACCATCCATGATCTGAATTACAATCTTTGTTCCCTGTTTTGAAATGCACTGCTGAGAATATCCAGACATGAACAAGCCTATGGAGTTGGCACCATTTTAAACACGATATTACATTTAAAACAGTTTTCAAAATGGTCATTTTGAAATGGACAACCATTGAATAACAGTATTTTCAAGTCCTGAGAACTCACCTAAAGTGTGCATGAGTGTCTGAAATCCCACGTTGTGCACAGCTTTGAACAGCACAATATCCTTAGCCAGATAGAATGTGACTCACTCAACTTTTCCCGTCTGCAGCTATTGTCGCATTTTTTGCAGCAATATGACGGTCAACTATAACTGTTTATATTGTGGAACGTCGTGAGATGCAGAGCAGTTGGGTCGTACCGACCTGAGCGAAAAACTCACAGCGCGTTCCTTCGGTTGCTTCTTTTTAAGGTGGTTGAATAGATTTGTCATATTACCTCTGGAAGTGCCAACTGTTGCCTGACAAACTTTATGGATAACTTTGCTTTCAGAAATATCTGCCTGTGTATAGCCAAACCAATGCCACATTACTGATCTTGAGTCCTTTTTTGGCTCCAGCTCCTCATCTGCCATGCTGCTAGCTCACGTTGAATTGTTTTTAAAAATTCATCACGCGTGAAGGAGACCCTAGGAGACACTTAATATAATTTGGCCAATCAGCGCAGCCATCTAGTAGGCCATCAGTCTGTTGGTTTGTGAATGTAGCATGGACCCACATTATTACTGGCCATCGAAGTTTTATGTGAAGTTATTAGTTAAGAGGACATAGGGTCACAATCTCTATAATTCACTTGGCATTAGGATGAGAGGTTGCACAAATCTGTGGTGGACTGAATGGTGGCTGTGAAGGATTCTGCCACTGAAAGGAGAAGCCAGGCTAGGTAGCAAATCTTCATGCCTTCCTCGAAGTATTTGAACTGTGATTAATTAAGTGGGCTCCTCGTCAGGCATGTTTATACCTTGCCTTCAGGAGTATTTACAAAGGTCATTCAGCCTTCTTTCTTCCTGGGATACACAGCTGTTAGAGAGACCGTCTTTAAACTGGAGTATCTCAAGTCCTGTTTTTGGCAAGCTGTTCTGTGACTGAACTTTAATCTGAACTCCATAGGTAAGCAAAAACATTTCCCTATAAGGAACTAAACCGTAGTTATTTATTAAAATAGGCATTGGACAAAGACTTATAGGAACACCTTTGTTGGCAAAGGAACTATGAAGGTGTAGTTTCTTTTACAGAAAAAAAAAGTTAGCAGAATGGGATCTAATGGGTTGAAATGGAAAGAAAATGGGAAGAGGAGAAAGTGCATAGTAGTGGTGTTAGTATGACATAAGAGACGAACAGTATGTGTCTCTGTCTGACAGGAAGCCACATGCACTGAGGCGTAATGAAGTTGAATTGAGATGCAGCATACAATTGAACCTTTGTTTCGCTCACCCCAGAGAACCTCTTCTGTTATTACTGCTGTTCTCCACAGATAGAAGATATTACAGTGGCTAGGGCTGGTGCATCAACACAACTTCCTGTGTATTTCTGGGCTGTCCTGTCAACAACAACCCTATCATATTTTTTAGATGTAATTATATTGTAACTTTGTGAAGGAGGGAACCTGCTGTGGAGGCTGGAAGAAGTGAATTTCTCCAACTAAAACCAATATTTAGCTGTTCAATGCAGGAGAGATGTTTTAGCAGTCAACAATTTGATATGGTGGCATTTTAATACAATTTTATTCAAGGCCATGTCATGCCGAGTTTATTTGTTATGTTGTCCTTATTTCAACTCTGGTTAGGACTTGTGGTAATCCGCATTATCCAGCTAAGAAACAGAAATGTCAATGTTTGCACGGCAAATCCATTATCATTTGCATATGGACAAGGCGGTTTTACAAAACTATTGAAATTTCTGACCAGCTGCTCATTTACAACCAAAATGAACTTCTCAATAAATGGTATTTTACATTCTTTCAGCAATGAGGCAATTTGACCTTTTGTGAGAATATGAAAATCTTCCGTACACCCTTTGAAAAGAAAAGAAAAGACAAAGGAAAAAGCATAAAGGGTATATATAATAATAAAGCATCTAAGTAGAACCACGGTGGGAGTGACCGTTAAATTAAGATAAAATACAATGACAGGACAAAACTCCTTATTTCTTGGTTTGTTGTTGACAGTGCAATAATTGCTTTGCTCCAAAACATACTTAATTTAAATGTTTCATTCACTAAATCACAGTGTGTGTGTGTGTGTGTGTGTGTGAAAAACCTGAGGAAAAATTATCAACTGCACCTGAAGTGTAGACAAAACTTCAGCCGTTGTTTTTAACAGCTTCAGACAGATCGCTGATCACTGTTTTGTCCCACGAAGTTTTTCACTAGATTTCCCTGCATCACATTAGTTTAGTCTAAGGTACGGCTGCATTCACACAGTGAGGAATTCATAGCAGTCTGAGACACTCAGTGTGTTCATGTGCTTTAGTAATCGGGTTATTCACTTCCTTTGGCAGTTTGCCAATTTCTAAAACTGCCATGTAAACGATTAACAAGGTTTCCATAATTGGGCTAAGGGACTAGGAGACACCTGGTTAACACAGCTAGATTTCCGGGGGAGAAATGAGATCACTGGGCCGTGAAAACCCTCTCTCCAGTTTCTTTTTTTTTTGGTCATTTTTAGGATTATTTTTAGACATTTCTGCTGGTTTTGGACAGTGTTATTAGAGACAGACAGGAAAGACGGGGCAGAAGAGGGGGATGACATGAAGTGAAGGGCCCGGGCAACTGCAACAAGGACTGATCTTATTAGTATGTGGCACCTGCTCTACAGGTAAGCCCCCTGGATGCCCCCATTACGGGCTGTTCACATTACGTTTGTTTCAGCCGGGAAAAAAAAAGAAAGAAAAAAAATTGTTTGCCACAACGAAAGTTCACCAAGGTTGAACTTTTGATCGGAGCGGGGAAACTAAATTTTGCTGCAGACGGATACAAATACTTTTTCCCACCCTCATATGTGTGTGAATGTGCAGGAAAAAGACAGCAGAGAAGACTGTGCAAAGATAATAAAAAGATAAAAACTTCACCATCTATTTGACATGGTTTTTGGAGAATTCCTAAAAATTTAGTGTCACCATTACTATTGTTAGAATTAAAATGAAATGAAAAACACACCGGCCACAGCCTACTTCACCACCTACAGAGAAGCAGAAAAACGATCACCGAGCTGTACGACGCTCCGGAGCGCGGGGAACTCGTCACAACAAGAGGCCAGCTGGCATCTGTGTTTCGGCGACAGTCAGGGGAACGAACGTCACCTGATTATTCCTACTGCATGTCAACTGGAGTTTTCAGTAATCAGATTCCCCGACTTCACCTGGTTCCTCATAATAACCTGCTTTCTTGCGCGCATGTCCGTGTCGTGAAAGGAAGAAAAGAAAGAATCAATCACAGAGGTGCCAATATGAACGATTCCGCCCGTCAAATTGGGGATCCCCTGTCAAAAGAAGATAAATATGATTGAATGACCCCGTCCCCCCCCAGGTTTCACCCGGTCCTGTGTGATTAAATCAGTGCAGCTGCACCTCGCACAGCTGACCTCTCCTCACATCCCCGGTGGAGGCATCTGCTCCACTTTGATTGTGTTTGCTGCAAACCGGTGAAGGGAGCTGTGTTAACACCAACTCACACAAACCTCTATGTTGCTAAAATCGCTTTTATTCAAGCCCTTTTCATACATGCCACATTTTACTAGCGCTGGATTGACATAGCATGAGCTGCTAAAGTAACTATGTTTTCTTCCTTTTTTTATTATTATTATAATTATTTTTTATCTCCGGTGCTTCTGCTGTTCTGCAGAGGCTGAGAGAGCTGCGGCGTGATTTGATTGTCCTTCATGTCAGGTCCGCTGTCCTTGCGGCAGTTCTCCGTCTTCCTTTTCTGACATATTTTTTCTGTTCTCATATACCTGGGCATTTTTGCTGCACAGCGAGCACGAGCCCACAGAGGCAGTGAGATGCAGGCTGATTTTCACTCCGTGTGCACTCCGCCTCTGACAACCACATGAGGAAAGCTCCCTGCCTGCTATAGACCGGCTAAATGTGTTGTTGTCCTTCGCACTGAATATGAATGTGTACATACATGTGTTTGCGTGTATACATGTTTGTGTTTGCCCATAAGCATGTAAAAGCCTGTTGTAGTTCCTAATTCATCCGGATCCAGAAATTTTAATTAGGCTGAGGTAGCTCTGGCATTCGTCAGCGAGTCTCATTAGTGAGGAGCCCACAGCACCCCTGTGCCTTTAATCTCTGTGTCTGTTGTCATCCCACTGTGAATTGGGATCTCTATTAATTCATTTGACACGATGACCCTCATGGCCAGCACATAATTATTGCCTGTGCTAATGGTTTTTCTATACTACAGTGAGCAGTGTTCTTTGCCACTGGACTGTTTCCCCCCTCGCCGCCTTCAGCTGAACTTCGCTCCACCATATTGTGTGCATTGCTAATTTATTTATGTGTGCTTGTGTTTGTGTGTGTTTCTCTCTCTCTCTCAGGTGACTTGGGCCGAGCAGCAGGTGGTGAGACGGAGGAAAAAGAGGGACGTCTTCACAGAGCCTTCAGATCCCAAGTTCAAAGACCAGTGGTACCTGGTGAGTGTGTCTGGACAGAAACGTGGCTGAACAGAAGTGTGTGTCTGGAGAATGTGCGCAAATACCACTTACCAAATACCACTTCAGCATTTCACATGGGTCGCTATTTCTATCCACCCAAAGTCAGGATAGGTTATTAAATTTGGCACTGTGATGTCTACTTCGGTCAAAAGGCACACCCGTATGAAGGAGTGCGGCTTTTGTTTGGACAAGTTGATGCTGTTGTGTGTGTATTGTTTGCAGAACAAGCACAGGTTTGAATGACTTGCACCTTCAGCATTCTGCTGTTAAAATACCATGGTCGTACACTATGTGCCTTAAAGTGATGTTTTGAATGCTTTGGTTTATTTTAATCCTTAGACAACAAAGAGAGGAGAAGTGATTCAACTTGAAACGCTCTCATATTCGCTTGATTGATGTTACATTTGGCTTGAAGAATGCCACTGATAGAGTATATTGGCCTATTAATATGGCAGCAAGGATTTCTGAACATTTCTGTTTGGCTCCACCTTTCCTTCAGTTACTGTGAGGTTGCTTCAGGCAGGAGAAAGTTCATTGTGATGCAGAACAAATAGACTTGCATCACTAATTCTTCAAATGCCTGTGCTTTAACAGAGGCAAACTCAATTCCCCGGTGTCCTCGAGCTGTTAGAGGCAGGTTGAAAGGGAAAGTGAATCAACAGGAACCCACTGACTGACTCTTCCCGTGTGATTAGATGTTGTAAATTCCCCCCAGAGGTTAACAGTGCTTTCACCATGGTTGGGTGTTACAGTTTTATTGATACTTGTACCGCTGTCAATACTGCCAATGGATACGCCATAATTTTGTACAAAAGACTAAAAGAATTTGTAACACTCTTATTATCTTATACCGCATTTTCTAATAAAGCCTGATAAATAAAGGAGAAACAACGCTTTCTGATTTGGCTAAAAATAACTTAAAAAAGCAAAACAAATTGCAGCCCACAACCTACCATGTGACAAACCCAAAGCTTTGTACATTTTAATTAGCATGATTCTTGCCGTTGTCCTCTAAAAAATATGAAACCCAAAGTCTCTGTGATTAGTAGAAAAAAGGGGAAAAATAAAAATAATAATTGTAACAATTCATCTAGTCTGCTACACGTGGATTTATATGATTGTGTAGGCCATTTATTAAATATCAGCAAACCCCTTTGATATTATTTTTACAGATTTTATAAGGTATTTGCTAAGGCATTTGAATTACTCTGACAGTGATTACAAAAATTCCCACAAATTTTATCTTAGCATGTGTATTTTCTTACTAGTAGTTTGGTATTTTAGAATTATTCCGGTATAATACAGTTATTATTGTATAGTAATAGACTATAATAGTGTAATTTCTTCCACAAAGTTAACTTGGCAGCAAGGCTTCAGTTGAGTAATGTGGCATAAATATAGAAATCCAGCAGCGCTCGCTGTAGGACAAAGTGTCAGTGCTACAAAGATGGATCAGTGGTCATGGACAGATGATGTACTGCAGAAGAGTATGTACTGTGCTGGATTAAGAAAAAAATGGCCCATTTGTCTAGGAAGAGCTGAATATGTTACTTTCTGATATTTTTAACTGAAATCATTCTGTCATTAGATGTTTTGTTGCAAAGGCAGCACATGATGTAAATGTTTTCAGGTTGCAGCAGTGCCGCTGTGCTCCTTCCCACCTGCGCACCTGAATCACAGTTTATCATTAAAACTGGACCTGCCTTGCCAGAGGAGAGCGTGGGTGGGTTTGTCAGGTGGGTGGGTGTCCATGATTGACAGATGCATCTCGTGTTCCTATGAATAGTAAATATTTTTTATATTTATCTCAATAACAGTTTTTTGCTCTGATAAATGATGGGCAAGTCTCAAAGCACAGATCTGAAGCTGCAAATTTGCTCACATGCTTCAGATTTCAGCGTTCAGAGGGAATGTTGAGATTAGAGAGATGTATTAAAATTACTGGATGGGAAAAAAAGACTTATTTGATGAGCAGTTTTTCAAAATGAAGCATTACACATGCCTCTCTCTCACTCCTCGCTCAGTGCATCAACTCCAAAAGTTCTGCCTTGATCTGATTGCAGATCACAACTTTCGGCTGAAATGGATTTTCTTCTTGACGATTTAAGTGTCAATGACAGTACAAGGTTTGCCTAACAAACCGCATCCTGTCTGATAGACTGAAGATACAAGGGTCTGAAATCCAAGGGAAAAGGGGCGGATGGTATATGAGAGAAATTATATGTAACTGAGGGTGTATTTTAGAAGGAAGAGCTTTGAAGTACATGAAAGACAGACATGGCATTTGACCAAAGGTCAAGTTGAATGTCAAAAGCACATCAAAATGCCTGCAGAGTGACTGCTGTGTGCCGTCATCCAGTTTGCTGGTGCTTTGCTGACAGAGCCACTCATTGGTGTTAACTCTGATAAGAGATGCAATCTTGGCACTGTTGCTCTTAGTACTGAGTATAGAGGCTGCCTACAACCTTGTAATACTGCCGATCCCTCATAGGGAAACTTTCTCTGCTCACTGAAGAAAAATGACTGATATTCAATGAGCAGTGGATCAAACATTTTCTCCTGAATGCATTACTCCAAAGCCCATTCTTCATCTAAATGTCTTAAATGATAATCTTTTTTAAAGAGACAACCGTGCCAGATTTCCAGCTTAAAAGCCGGCGCCTGTCAGCACTTAAGTCTCTCTGGGGGTGATGAGCTTATTGTTGGCTTTCTTCCTTCCTCAGTACAACGGGAACCACCGTGACCTGAATGCCAAAGGTGCATGGGAGCTGGGCTACACAGGTAAAGGGGTGGTGGTGTCCATCCTGGATGATGGGATAGAGAAGGACCACCCTGACCTCAAACAGAACTATGTGAGTATAACTTGGACCGCAACTGGCTCACAATTTCCTCCGTCAAATCAAATTCCACACTATTCAAATATTCATTGATTTATTTATTTTTCAATGTTTTAATTCATAGACTTCCTGCCAGTCAGAAAATGTTTTGGCTTAAGTTTCAGTGTCAATACACCATGTTAATACTAATCAAAGAAATCATGACAAATCCTAATTCACTGCCACAGAGTCGCATCACATTTAGAATTATACATGATATCCATTAATTCATTCATTAATATTCATTACATAAAATTTACCAAGACAGACGCATAAAGCTTTTAATTGCTGGGCAAATTGAATTGCCGACACAGAATGCCAGGTTTGTCTGAATAGTAAAACCACATGAGACACCAGGTTCATGTAGCTTTATTTTTTTAACATTAGAAAAAGATTAAACAGCTTAGGCCTAAATTCAGGGTTCCTTTCAGTGCTTCCCATGCATTTTCAGCAGCCACACTTCTGAACGACTATTGAAATACTGTAGGAACTCTATAGGCAGCAGTGTGTCTGTGTGCTTCTCTTGTTCTCTTTCTGACCACAAATCACTATTTTTTCACTTTGATCATAAATGTACGCCCTGGCAGCTGCATTTAGTTTTATTGTGTTATTGCAATGCACTTGCACACTGACTATCTTTAAAAAAAGAAGACTTATCGACTCACAGGCTCTCAGTTGACTGAGGGAGTCTATGGTACATGATTTGACCTGTCGACATTCACAGGCCAACCAAGTACAACTCCTTTATAAGATGAAAAGTTTATAATACAAGTTTAATAATCCTTGTGGAGAAATTGGGTCAACGGAGCAGCAAAGAATAAAATATAGATAGCATAAGAACAAACAGAACACAGTGAGGATTAAAGATGCAGTGTGTTCCTCATACAGAAGCAGTATGGGCTTGGAAGAATCATCTTGTGTTTTCAGATTGGGGTGTTAATGGGTGTTAACAGTGTGCAGGCTAATGAGGATACGACTGTACTTGGCTTTTTGAACAGCAGAAGAAGAAACTGTCTGTGCATTCGACTCAAACACCTTGTCTGTCTTTCCTTAGGACCCAGATGCGAGTTACGACGTGAATGACGGGGACCCAGACCCCAAGCCGAGATACACACAGCTCAACGACAACAGGTAGAAACCTATGTGCAGAGTAGGTCTTACAGTGTCTGTTTTGACCAAGAGAATTAAATTTTCTGCTATTTTTTACTTTGGCAATTACAGGCTAATATAAACCCCACCCCTAACTTGAAGTTTGTTGAAATGCCACCAGGGCATTGTTTTAGCCCGGTTAAGTAGAGTAAATCTAAACTAGGATTGAGTGAGTGTGTACAGAAAGCGTCTTTATTGCACTGGCCTAAGCAGATGGTATTAGGGCTTGTTTACCAGCACTGCGAAGTCTTGCTGAGAATTGATGGAATTAAGTCCGTGGGCATTAATGAAACAGAGTAAACCTCTGGCTCTGGAGGACACCGCTCGTCTTCCTTCATTCTCGTTGCATGCCTCCTCTCTGACTTTAATTTGTGATTTGCTGTAATCTGCTGTTTGTGGGGCATCGGCCAGAGAGCCTTTTTTTATCTTGAGGCTCACCATGATTACTGATGACAGGCAGGGGAAGGTTATACTTAGACGCTGGTGGAAATCAAACGTCCCCAACTGAGAAACGGGCCCTGGAGCGGGCCCCACGCGCACGGAGGTCAGGGGGGATACACCCAGAGCTGCAGAATGGCCCGTACATGCCGTCGCTTTGCTGGGACTCGCTCTCTGCAAGGCACAGTCTGGAAGAAGGATGCATAAACACCCTGATCTTAAAAATGGACACACACACACACACACACACACATATATATGAATAAGCTCTCAGTGAAAGTTTTGATGAGCATGTAACTGGTGCAAACAATGCACCACAGCCTTCTTATTCACCAGATTCCAGCCCAATTGAGCAGTTACGAGAGATCCTGGAGCGGTGCCTGAGACATTATTTTCCACCACCACCACCACCAACAAAACACCAAATGCTGGAATTTCTTGTGGAAGAATGTCCCATCCTTCCAGTGCAGCTCCACACATTCGAAATCCATGCCAAGGCACGCTTAAGCTCTTCTGGCGGCTCATAGTGGCCCAAAGCCCAGCTAAGACACTTAATGTTGATGTTTCCTTCATTCTGGCTGCCCCTGCTTCCAGCCCCAGCTCACCCAAGCCCTTATCTCTCGCCACCCAGCTCTCCGTGGCTTCCCTGTGGCAAGAGAGAGAGACAGAGGGAGAGAGAGACTGAGGGAGAGTGCCTTGCATGTGTGTGTTTCCCTCTCTTTACAGTGGGTTGGTGCAGATGCGTGTGTAAACACCCTGTGGGCGGGCATGGAACTGCGTAAGGTTGTGTTAGATTGTGTAAGAGCCCGTTGACTGCAGAAAGCCCGACTCTGTTCACCTCTATAAAGCTGCCTTTATTTCCCAGCACACCGGCAGCAGTCAGGTAGCTCTGCAGCAATGTGACCATTCAGCCTCATGTTTGTCCAGGGCAACATGTGATCTCGCTGTTGCTCTTTCCAGGGTTTCCTCGGAGTCGGATCAGGATGCTCTCCAAATCAACATTTGCACCCTCTTTTCTGGGTTAAACCTGGTGAAACGGGAAGGGGGAGGCGGTGTTTAGAAATGCTCACTCCCCGTGGAGAAAAGGAGGCTCTGCTGCTTGATTTAGTGCAGGGCGAGCTAACATCCGCATCATTTGAACTGCGACAATAAGTCACTTTATTCATCAAATACAATCAATTTAAAATAATTTATGTTGATGACACTGATGCAGAGACACACTGACAACTAAGACAGTACCCCAGTACATACTAATGCATGGTGACAGTATGATTCAAAGTACAACATGAGGGGACAGTGCTGAATATGCATATCACTCCAGAAATAACAATTCCTCAATGATGGATGAAAGGAACTATTTATAAACAGTGTCGCAAACAGCAGGCTGATTAATTTCACCACGCCCAATATTAGTCTGTCTCAATATGTTTTGCTCATATTCCCCGCTCAGTGTGCTACAGTATATTTATGTTACCAGACCTTTTGTCCTGCAGGCCAACTCATTAGTAAATTTATTAAGCAGAGGAAAACAGTGGTCCAGATTTACCTTTGAGGCTCAGCAGCAACCCAGAGACTAATGATCAGCCAGCACCACTGTCCAAGGCTCAGAGCTCCAATGATTTTTTTTTCAGTGTAATTAAGCTAATGCAAGTTAGAAAAACCGAGTGAATGAAAGGCACCATGTGCCAGGCTTTGAAGAACTGAGTATGGGTGGAGGAACACTGGGACTTGTACGAAAATAAAAAGAAGTCTAATGTTCTAGCAGAAAAGACCATATTTCATTGTAATGCCAAAGTGATAATTATTTATGGGCTGAAGTGAAGTTTGCTCACACTTTTGGACAGGCGGAAACAATTTTTCTTGATAGAGCCCTCGAGCTCCTTTTGTAGTTTATAAAAACATCATAATATAAAATGAGTAACTCACTTGCCTTGCTGAAAACATATGAATATGAATGTTAGTGGTACTTTTGGCTGGGCTTCACATTTTGATTTAAAAAAAGATCAAAAATGGTTGTAAAGATTTGCTGTTGTAATTTCAAAATTCGAATTTTGAGATTTCACAGCGGTGATTCACAGCCATTCACAGGTGGAGACACACAATCACAACAAGGAGAATGACCAGTACAAAAACAGATACAACCTGCTGGGATGGTAGAACGATAACACTCATAAGGCATGTACAAAATGTACAAAATCTCACTATAAAGAAAGTATAACATACAAGAAGCCTTTGGAATTCTTAGAAAGTAGTGATGAGGCTGCAGGTGCGTCACTGCAATACTATGGTGGACTTAAGTCCAGTCCAAGTGGATTATAAAGCGCTTATATCATCACCTGGTCAGAGGAGACCCCACACAAGTGATCACTCAGACCTCGTCGAGTATCATCTTTTTAAATGTAGCACCTTGGAGGACCGCTGTGCAGTTACACAGCGCCAAAAAGAGAACCTGTAGTGTGAGTGGCAGCTCTGTTTATAGGCCAAGGAATCGCTCGTGGCACCTTTTGTTCTCGGTGCACCACTAGCCGGCGCAGGTTTGGGCAGATTTGTTTTTTTCCGCATCTATGCACTAAACCCACAGCGATGTCAAGACACGGTTTGGGTGAATCCATTGACAACAGTGTGTCTCTGTAGTTCGTCTCCAGACAGAAGTGGTTTAGGTGTTGAGGGATAATGGGTCTGCCAGCTGGAGGTATGAATACTAATCTGGTTGGTAGCCTTGGGCCTGCAGCCAACTGTAGGTGCTGTAACCTGAGTTAGTCTCTGGAATTAGACCCTGCCTTGAGGCATGTCTGGCTGTAAGCTGAACAAAACTGTTGGAATTGCTCTTTGTCCGCTTTAATCTGCTATTATCACTATCACATATGTGGAAAGAATCCTGAGCTGTTACACAATTCATCAGATACAAAAGCTGTTTTGAACGTTGTACAAGATTCTCCTATCTCTTTCCAGAAGTGTGTGTGTGTGTGTTTGTGGGTGTGTGTGTGGGTGTGTGGTATCTTGGATATGGGAACAAATGAGGACATGGAAACAGTGTTTTAAAATCTCAGCATACGCCCTTCATAACTGCTGTTGTGAGTGTAGTTAGATGAAAATTGATGTGAACAGTGCATGCCACTTGGTCTTTAAGTGGACAGTTTGGTTAATGTTGCCAATTGGGAAGGCGCCCACACTAATTGACTGTTGCTTCTCCGAGAATTGTTTTGGTCTACTGGAAGCTCGTCTAAATCTGACTGGCTGAGCTTTCAGCATACACAGATTCTGCACATGTCTAGACATGAGTGCACCAAGGGAAAAAAAATCCTTATTTATTAGAAAAGACAATGCCTGTGTTGAACAGAAAGAAAGAAAAAAAAAGCCCAAAACTGAAAGAACTGGATTTTCTGAAACTTTGGATTGCCACAGAATATTGCATTACTGTTTTTCTCAATTGACCAAATCCTTAAATAATAATTAATATCAATAACAATATGTGAAAACCTCCAGAACACTTGTTCACAACAGATTTGAATTCATAATTTATTCAAATAAAATGCAAATGTGTGAGCACATCTCTGCAAATTATTAAGTACAATTGTCCACAATTGAGACAATTACCAATTATGTACGCCTTGCTGATCAAAACTGATTATGTTGCTCCTCAGTTGAAATAGTTCTACTCAAAAATGTGTGGTTTGGAAAGACATCTGTAAGTGTGTAGGATAAAATGAGCTTCATGATGAACTTCCATCAGAGGATGTTGATGGAAGATCTCCCGCCACACATTTGAATCCAACTGAGGACTGATTTTGTATTAACACATTTTTTGTACTATACAATACTGTGTAAGTTTTGTTTTTCTGTTTATTGTGTTGTACCGTGTTGCAAAACCATTATAGTATAAATTACCATAAAATAGATTTTCGGTTACATACAAATGTGAAGTGCGTTTTTGTACAAAGTGTAATGTGAAACACTGTTGAAATTGGTGTTTTAATAGTATTCAGGTTGATAACACAGTGGTGTTCAACTACAGAAAAATGACATTGTGGTACAGTAAGCATTCAGTGTCGGTGGAAAAGTGGAACAAGACTGAAATTTGGAGATAAGAGACGCACTCCCAGGGTCCTCTGTCATACTGACAAAACATCTAAACATTTTGACCATAATGTTTTACACCAAGTGAAAGGAACTTTTCATTTTGGTGGTGCTGACTTATTCACTGAAACATGAGTTAAATGTTTTGGGTGAGTTATAGCCTTTTCCACTGAACTATGGTGCTGTACAATATAAGCTGCTTTGCTGCAAATGCACCCGCAGCTTTGAGAATGTTAAAACAGTTTCAAGGATTGAGCCAAAGCAATTGAGGAAAACGGTAGTCGGTCATATATTTCTTGATAATAATTGGTTATTTGGCAATCATGTAACGTTTGGTCATGGATTTGAAGTCTATACTACATTAATTATTACACTTTACTCGGGTAACAACAAAAGCAGCAGCTTATCGTCCAACAGATTTTATTGAGCCATTTCAATTCATGAAACTACCAAACTCAAACATACAATCACTTTTTATTTTTTAAATTTTTTATTGCAACAATGGGTTTTATACATCCAGCTGATTCCTATATTTCATGTACTCAGCACCTTTTGGACATACGATTAAACTCACATGTAACTCTGATGTCTAACAAAATTTTCTGGCAGCACTCAGGTTGTTGAACTTAAAAAGATTTAGGTCCAACGTGTTTTTTTTCCAAGATGAGAAGATGATACTGGAATGGGATCAGAACCGATTCAACTGAATTTATTATTAAAAAAAAAAAAAACTTTGAATGAAATTTCTCACATAATCTTCATCCATCTCTGGTAATGTGAGACATATCTGAGGGTTTCGCATCAGCTGGCTTTGAATGGGTTCTGATATTGGCAAGACCTTCTTTTTTTTGAAGTTGGGTGCAGTCCAGAGTTGAAATCTGTCTGTTATCTTGTAGCTGATTAAAGTCTAAATGAGTCTGCCAGTGTGAGAATCTATCAGGAGGATATTAATGCTGCGTTAATTCATCTGTGAGACTTGTTAATAAGTGATTGAGCATTGCCCTCCTTCTACTGACAGGCGGCTCTTTGTTCCTGTAGACCACGTCTGGGTGTGTTTTGACAGGAGCGATTCGTTTGATGCTCTCCTGCTGGATTCCTCAGCCCTATCGGCTCCTTCCTAAAACCAAGCCAACCTCTGTCCTTAAGGTTCCCGGCTGGAGTGGAACAGAACAGAAATGCAGGCAAAAGGGCATCGTTATGAATTCAGCCCCCATCCATCCCTGCACTGAGTTTTGTGAGGCAAGAATATTTGTCAGATATGGAATATTGTGGACTTGGTAGGAAAACACAAATATGTTTAGCATGTGTGCCACTGAAACATCTAATTTAACTATACAAATCTACCTATAAGTGGAGGAATCTCTGTCTGTCTGTCCTTTGATTTTCTCAACAACCGTTCATCCGATCAACTTCACACTTGGTGGGTGTATTGTTGAGGCCCCAAGGAAGTGCGGTGTAGAGTGTGAAGTTGTTTGGTTGAAGTTGAATTGATTTTCTAATTGTTAGTAATCTCCGTGATTGATGGAGTGGAAAAGGGCGGATCTCCACTTTGAGGGCAGTGCAAGCAAAGCGTGCAGACACAAGAGTTTTGTAGCTCTTCTTCAAAAGAGGCAGCAGTTTTTTTGGTTTACCTTTTACAAAAAGAACGGGAAGTACATGTGAACTTTTACGCCATCATCACCCACGGACTAACATTATTGTAGGAGAACAGCAGCTCCAGCAGTAACAAACGAGACTGACCAGCACACACTGCAGCCTGGAAAGGATTTGTCAAGTGTGAAGTTGTTTGGCTCTCCAGAAAGCTGCAAGCAGCAACACCGCAGGCCAGGCAATCAGCCCCCTCCGACAGGCACATTTTGAACCGGCACTGCACTCGTCTAAATGTTTTAGCTTAACACTTGCGTTAAAAATCCACATGCATCTCTGAAGAACATTTTCTGCTATAAAGCATTTTTACTGTATTACTATAAAACATAACGCTGGCTTGCATTTTTAATCCATCATTTCATTCTCCTTTTGTCTTTTTCCAAGCTTTGCCAGAGCCACACGTAGAACTAAATCTCAGATTCACCAAACAGAACTTGCATGAATAAACCAGACAGTATCACTATTCACACTCACTAATGAATACTTAGGCATAAATTCTAGTTTTGTGTTGCCACTGGATTGTATTCAAATGTTATTGTCTGCAGCCAATATGTAAGCTTCACATTTCACACATCAATACCTCCTGGCTCACCAAAATCTAATCTCTATAAATGTAATCACTGTTAGTTTCCATTGTTTTTGAATGTTGTTGCAGTAATAACCTATTTTTACGGTGGTCATACCTATAGTATGCTGAGTGGCATCCTCAGCATTCATGGCTACTGCATCTTTGATTGGCCACCATTTTTTGGGTTGGGTAAAGGTGGGAAATAGTAGGCTACATTATGTGCCACAGTACCATTTGTTGTTACGAGTACAGTTGTCATTGCTGTCCAAATTACAAACACCAATAATAAGTCTTAAGTGTTGTGATTTTGTGTCAGTCCCAGCTACATTAAAAGTGATTGTCCCTCCAAAACAGTTACTAGATAGATACTTTATTCATCTCCAAGAGAAATTCACAATAACAAGTTTTTTTCCAAATGTTAAAATTCCCACGCCTCCAACCGACATTTGACCTTGGGTGCCTCAGCAGGGGTTAGTTGGACGACTAACTGTTATTGACTGAAATCCACACACAGCAGTCCTGCTGCCAACCTGCAAGTCAATAGTTCAATGACAGTATCAGTGTTACAGACTCCTGTAGGTCATGGCGAGTAAATAATGGGAAACGAGCTGCAACCAAAGTTAAGAAGGGTTCTGCCCACAGATTTGTTCTTATTTGCATTCTTACTCAGCAGAACATGTGGAGTGTACAGAAGTGAATCATCTTGTATCCATTTTATCTCTCTGAGAAAATCACTCCCAGTAACATGATGATGCAAGTAGCTCTTGCATAATCACATTCAGAAACCGTGGGTTTACTTCCTAATACTTAATAGTATTTGTTTGCCTTGAATCAGCCTGCCATGTATGTGAATGTAATTAACGTGTCACAGGAAGATTAAGAAAAGGCTCAGAGGAGGACCCGAGGTATGAGCCTGTGCATGCCCTGCATCCTATCACAGACACCTGAGCTGCCTCTTATCAGCCGCTCCATCGCGTCCAAACATGGACGCTGTAGGACATTCAACTCCAAAGTCAACAGACTAACACTTCCAGGAAAGTCAAGATAAAGTTCAGCAGGAACTTTCCACACAACAAAGAATGTGTGTGCTTCGTTTTGTTCCAGTATTATGTGCTTTTATGACCCGGGAGTCTTTCAGACACGATGACACATCTCTCCTTGCACCAGTGAAGTGTGCTGCAGCAGCGCCTCTGACCCAGCCGGACTGAGGTTACATTATACTTGCAAGTTAGAGACTCCCGGCCGATGGGGAGTGTGCATCCGCTGCCGTACTCAGACCCTCTGTCAGCCAGGCTAATCCACAGTCCTCATGTCTGTGTTTTAAATGAAAAGAACAGTCTTAAAATTGGATGTGTGGTTTATAAAAAATGAGCTTAGGGTTCTTTTGACTGGTGCTAACCCTTGGGCTGTCAAAGATTTTTGTTTGTAAGAGCAGTTTATGAGGTACTAGAAATTAGAATGGAGGCATTAAAAATGTCTTTCAAGCTTCTAAATAGCTCATCATGGCCAACAAATGTCATATACTATCTTTGAGACATTTGTGATTCAGTTCTGTGGCCTTATGCTGACACCAGGTATAGTCCATGCTCACATTTTACAGCCTAATGAATTTTAGATTTTTTGTCTGAGTCATGATGCATTGCAATTATCCACAGAACTGACTAAAAATGTATAAATAAAGCATGAAATACAACCTACTGCATGTTACCTGAGTAGACTAAGAAAATATAAAACTAAATTCACAAACCGACTCAAAACAATTTCACTCAAAATCCGTGTATATTAAAACAGGATCAGCGCAATGCACTTACATAACACAGTACATCACTGTTTAGATGTCGTCATATGAAAAATGCGTAAACAATACGTAAGCGTACAAGGCGCTAGAGAATTGACACATTGTTGCACAAAAAAAAAGAAAAAGAAAAAAGATACCGCAACACTCAGCTGTGTTCATTTTTTTTGGCACGGCTTTAACTCGTACAGATATTTTGATATGGTGTTTTGATACTTGGAAGCCTGCGGGCCCTGCCTGGTTCCCTAGGAAGTGGATTCCTCTGTTCTTTCCTTCTCCCTGCCCCTTTCTCTGTGTGAGCTAATCTGGCACAGTGTTGCCCAGGCTTCAGCAGTGCTGTCTGGGAATGGCTCTGATCCGTTGGGGAGGCTGTGGTTTGAAGGGCATTAAGAGTGCATATCCATCTGGCAGAACAGGGGAATGCACCTGACTGGAATGTGATGATCGGGCCCCGACTCTCCCCCTCAGCTCTGGCTCTCTGAATCTCACAAGCCCGCGGTGCCTGGAGGGGGAGATCTTGCCGAAGAGGCACAGGCAGGCCCAATGAAAGGCCCTTTGTAAAAAACAGCAAATCTAATTCACAATTTCCTCCCTTGTGTGATGGTAGCGTGTCATCTAATTTCTCCTTCCCTTGGCTTGAGTCGGGCCCTGTGGCCGCTCCAAGGTCACTCGTGCTCTATGGCCGCCGTCAGCGCACGCCTCGTGACCAGGCATCATGACCTCCGCTCACTGACAGTGTTTTCTCTTGGACAAATGGGAATTCAGAGTTGTTTAAGGGAGACGAAGCCAAGAACGTGTCTGCCTGAGTTTGTGTTTTGTGTCACGGTATCCAGCTTGACCGCAGAACTGGGGGAAGCACATTCCTTCACAAGCCTTTCTGGTAAACGAAGCGTACTACCTGGTGACATGTATACAATCATTTGGCTGCGTGTCAGCTGAATGAAACTTGTTTGGATAATCGCTTTTTTTTTTAACACTCTTTTCACTCTCATCCTTCCTCTCTAGGCACGGGACCCGGTGTGCAGGAGAGGTGGCAGCAGTAGCCAACAACGGGATCTGCGGAGTCGGAGTGGCTTACAATGCCAAGATCGGAGGTACGATACAAGGAAAACAAGTGAATGATTGATCGGATCTGATAGAGTCTTTCCTATATATTTCAACCTCAGTTCCATCTCAGATATCTCTCTTTGACAGTTGATAATAAATTTTCTGCCGCGCTAGTGTTGCTCAGAAAGTTTTTAGTCTCTGTCCGAGGCACGACATGCCACTGAATCTTTCTGAACGTCCCATCGATCGTGATATGGATCAGTGTATCTGTACTGGTTCTGCACAGAGTGACAGGACTGAAAAAAGCGCCGTGCTGCCCGATTTTGGAAATGATGCTGCGCCAGAACTTTTCCAGAATTAGCATTGTTTTTGTATTGCATTTATTTATTTATTTTAAAGATTATTTTAGATAAACAGGAAAACAGGGGATAGAAGGAATGACTGTTCACTGTTTTTTTTTTTTTTTTTTTTTTTACTGTTTTCATCTTGCATAAAACTTAAACTAAAATTCTGTTGTATCTTGTTTCTTTACAAGCAAATTAAGATCATAAGGAGGCAGTATTTGGTGTCTTGTCTCTGAGTCTGCAGTATATGCAATACATGGCTGCACTAAATTAAACAGCTGTCAAAAGCACAAACCAAAAATAAGATTTAATTTTCACCACGAAAATGACAGCAGTCTGTTATGACATCAAACACAGCTGTGGAGCTTCCAGCAACGTATCTCACTTTTTAAGGCTGTATTCTTGATTTAGCAATTCCACTCTTTATTGAGGTATTTTATAACCTGTTTTAATTGTTTTAGTTGTTGATTTATTTGGTAGTTTACACATTACATTTTATTTTGATGTATTTACTGATGGATTGACATTCAATTTAAAAGTGTAGGTGTACCAGCTTTTACTGTTATCAATTAATGAATTTTTCAGTAATCAATACAGTGATTCTTCTGGTCGTCCATACACATCTGCAAGTAATCCTATATGGAAAAATATCCCATGATTCTCTTCAGTTTGAGGTTCCACTTTGGTGGCAGATCACCAGTGAGGATCAGGACAAACTGAGGCTGCCTGAGTCACTGCAGACAGTGCAGCGAACGAGAGCCGACACACTCCTGATCCCTCTGAACCATCAGACCGGCCTCCCTCCACTGAAATAACTGACACATTTCATTAGATGATGTTTGGTGTTGAGCCTGTAAATGCACAAAGGGCTCATCTCCCACTGCAGAAAAAAAGCAGTAGGCATTTTTCTAAAGTTTATAGAGTTCTTGTTTGTTAGCCAAGAGGGAATGAGTTGAATGTTAATGTATTCATATAAACAAACAAAGTGTATTGCTTTGCATGAAACATTTGGAAGTACACAAGCAGGTAACAGTCACTTAGTTAGAAGAATATAATAATTAGCCAACAAACTGGGAATGGTCATATGCCTGCAGTGCAGACAATTAGAGTCTAGTTAGAGACTGCAAAAAAAACATTGACTGTCAGCTGAAAAACTGCTATAGAAATGAAACAGGAAGGCGGAAAATAGTCCTTAACATGCTTGCACATAGCAATACAGTCAGCAGAAATATATCTAGGGACATTTATTCTGCTTTTTGAGTCTCTGACAAAATGCTCTCTGTCACCACGGTGAGAGAGGGCTTTAAAAAGCTCTCTTTACAGTTCGACTAAAGGCTGAACTAGAGGTGCTCAGGTACAAGTTTATCCAGAAATTTAATGCACATCGTATTTATTTCACATAGACATTATCGGACATTAGTAAACATTACTGCAAATGTCCCAGGGTTGGCTAGAGGCTAGTTTTCATCTGTAGTCACTGACCAGGTGTTACATAGCACCCCCTGTTAAAGTCAGTAGAAGTGAAGGTGAATCATGAATAAATAAATGAATAAATAAGTAAAAATGTACATTAGATAAAGGCATGCAAATCGTGGCATAACACTAATGGTGCGCATTATGTCAACTAAAATAAATATAAAAACAACCCACATCCTCCCAGCAGGACAAGATTGTGCAACGTTAGGAACATATGCTTTAGAAACTGTATATTGCTTTTAGTAGTGGATGACACATTCAGTACTATAGCATGAGGCACATATAGAAAGTGCCATAATGTAGAGCTTACAGCAGATGGGCATGACCATTTTAAACAGGCGTGATCGTTGAGACTTTAAAACTTGTGTCAGATATCTGAATCAAATTTAAGGAAGATATATTTTCTTTGTTATTGCAATTGATAATATTACAGAAGAAGACCGTTTCTCAGTATATCAAAATATCATGATTTTGTTGCTAAAACTTTGTATTGTAATACAAAACATGCCCATCCTTTTTAAAATTATGGTCATTTTGTTCGTGCCGCCGCAGATCAAGCGCAGTGACTTTGCACCGGCGAAGTGGTAATTTTGTTGGCCGCAAGCACATATTTTCCCGCCTAGGCTTTTTCAGTAATTTCCTGGCTCACTGTGACATCACTTGCGCCAAAATGGACAGGGAGCACATGGTGTCCAAAAATACACTGGCGTCGCCTCCTCAGACCACCTCTTAGCTGAGACTCGGGGGTTCTGTGCTATTTTCATGGGTTTATTTGGCGGAGGTGCGCCCACATAGACCTTCCAAAATTACATATATATCTTTTATATATGTTATCCTTGCCCGTTTCACTTTGATATTAATTCCTCAACCAGTAGCCATGTTTACTTGAACATCAAAAATATAATTTTATACAGCAATAATGCCAGTAAGGGAGAATCTGTGCTTAGATAGATTAAGGGCTGCAATCTAGTTGGCTATAATTCAGTGGGTTATTCTGCACGGCTTCCAAGTTTATACAGTGCAAATTATCACCACTCTTCTCTCCGTATCCTCGTCCAAGACGCCAGGTTGCCAGCGTGCAACAACTGCGTGCATCGTCCCCTTTCCAACAGGTCTCCCAAAAGTAGCGCCTGAAGCAAGATGATTTTATTTGCAGTAGAGAAAAGCTTAAGGCTGCGTCGAGCAACATGATGTCACAGAACAGAATTATGGCTGTTCGATTTCCACGACTCCCTCTGGATAATTGGCATAAGTAGACTGTTTCTGCCATGTAAACAGGATTATTATGGTGAGTTGTCAGTTTATGTGATTGTGTACACAGCTTAAACAGGCTATTGCTTTTTTTTTCCAAAGTATTGGCAATAGTGGCATATTAACAGCCAGATATGACCCACTGAATGCAACCTTATTAATCACTTAAGTAAAAGAAACGACAAGCAAGTGACAAAATAATGGAAACATTTTTATTGTACTGCAAAGTTAGTTGTAATTGCACATTACTGTGTTGAATCGTTGTCTTTCTATGTAAAAGTGTTGGTGTGTATTACTCCACATGGAAACAAGGTGATGTGGCTTTCAGCATCTCCACAAACATGAATCCAGTTAATTGAATTCATAGGTGGCATATTTGGCGTGTTCTATAGTCATATTTGGAGTGCCATGTCTTCACGCCTTCCCACGGTGCCTCCAGGACCAGATCATCGATTTCTTCTTCAGAGAAGTCAGTCTGGACTCTCCTCTCTGGTGTGAAACTGTCAGTAGGTCATGATGGGGAGTGCACTGCTTTTAAAGGGGATGAGAAGAGCTGGTGCCATTACTGAGGTCTGCACCTTGTTTCACGAAAATAGCACCTTACTGTAGGGATCCTAAGGTGTGTTTATGCATGTGCTCACCCATGAGGAGTAAGCACTTGTTTGGTTTCGGAGTGCTCGACAGGATTTTGCTTTCTGCCTACGGGGAGCTGTTTTTTTTTTTTTTTTTTGTAAAAGTTTCTGTTGCCTCTCTTCAAAAGAACTCTCACTTCTAATCAGCGGCTCTTTGATGGCAAAAAGAAACCTAAAACAATTGACTTGTAAATTTTATGCATTTTAAACAACTGCAAGTGCAATTTCTTGTTGTTGTATTTTAGTTTTATTTCCCTGTGGTATGGTTCTAAAATTGAGACCATTATACTTAGGCTGATAGGAGCATTGAAGTAGTTTTGATATTGTCAGATCACTAGTTTGTGTGTGCATTATTGTAAGCAGGTATGCCAGTTTTGTATATGCTTTAGTCCCCCAGCGTGCATATGCATTTTAATTTGTTGATTGCTTCTCCATAGTTGGGTCTTGAGAACGTGTTGTAATTTCAGTCTGGAGCGGGGTCCTGCGACTCCGGGATGCAGCGTAAGCATGTGTAATCTTGTTAATTACAGGCGGCTCTTTTATCCACTCAGTGCATGCTCTATCTCATTACCTCTCTGCCTATCTCAGTACCCTGCTGCCTACTTCCAGCTGTCATATCAAGTTTGAACTCTGTCAAAATAGCGCCATAATTCGAGCCTTTATGGTCATTCCAGATGGGAAGTGGTAGCATCCCAGATGTCACTCAATTTCACCGAGACAGGAGCGTGCAGGTGGAGGCCTGTGTGTGGTCGTGCAGGTGGAGCAGGAGGCCGGCTCATTTTTGTGAAACCCCGACACTTGTTCAATTTATGCACACACACTAACACACCTACCTACACCAAACACAATCGAATCAAGCTCCTTAAAACTGCACTTGGCGACTTTGCACGTCGGCGGCAGTTAACGAGAGCTGACTGTTTGAATTTTAAAGACGGCGATCCCCAGGAATTGTAATGTGATGTCAGTCAACTGCATTCCTCAGACCCCTCCCTCTTCTCAGTGGATTTTTACAGCAGGGAGAGCAACTGCTGGTGAGTTCAGCTTTCTGTGGACAGATCGCTCTCTTGCTGCTATTTAGGGGCAAGTTTTTAATTTTGGGAGAAGATTTCCCACCAGTGAGCAGAGTCAGCACCAAAATTGGGGCAAATAGGGTGAATTTACGACATCTCAAGCAGAGGGGACCGGACACTCTTCTCACTTGCTGCTCCACTTTTATAGTCGTGGTGTCGAGCCCAGTGCAGCTCAGTTGGGCCTGAATACATTTCCACTATATATGAGACTAACATGCCTCTGCTTGTTGCTATGGCATTGCTATGTACATTATCAGCATGCATAGCTGCTCGGTTTATGTCAGCGTAGAGGCCTATTGTAAGTTTGTCTTTTGTTTTACATTAATCGTGACAGAAATAATTACTCAGTGGACATCAGATATTACTCAGGCTCTTTTTGTCGTGACGGATGATGTGCAGAAGAAATTAGATTCCAACATCAGAAAATTATTGGCAAATGATTCCATTTACTGGACAGTGATAACATTTGCTGGGTAGTCTTTGCCCCATGTCCATTCAGATACAGAAAATAATCCATCTCAACGCAGAATGCAGGCCGATATCCTCCTGTTTTTTATTTCCAACTCAACATAGCAAGGCAAAATGAGAGATGATGTTAACTCATGTCCACTGGCAAGTCGTTCACTGGTAGCCGACTCTGCTGCAATCATGCAGCCCAGCAGCGCAGCTAATGTAGTCCACATAAACTATAGATAGTAGGCTAACACTATAGCTTTGTTTCATTTATGAAAATGAAACCATTTGAGATAATAATACCTCTCTACTTTGTTTTTTATGGCCCATGATGCTTTGTCTCATCCAGGTCAAACTGTCATCATCTCTGTGACCGATAAACTCCTCGCTCCGTTTACTGTCACTCCATAACAGGGTGAAACGGCTCTTTGCAGCAGCGTTATCTCCTTTGACCAAAAAGGAAACAACTGTGCACAAAAACAGTGTAAAAACTCTGCGTGGTTCATTCTGAATCTGTGACCCCAGCCTTACAAGTGAAAGCAAAAGAAAAGCCGTTCAGTCTCTAGTTTTGTGTTGCAGCAGTGCTGAGTTGTGTGCGGCGGCCC
>OMLF01013670.1:0-14711 GCA_900302615.1 Holocentrus rufus | reverse complement strand
CCTACACAACCCGGTTCTCACTGGGCCAGCACCAGATACCAAACCAGGTCTGAATCTGTCACGGTTTGGACCCAGAACCAAGCAGGCTGGTGTAGTCGAAATGAATATGAAACTGTGAATCTTACAACACTGCACGCCTGTGTCAGTTTCATGTGGGAATATTTACTTTGATGTGATTAGTTTTTTATTTACTGTATATGACAGTGTATTTCTCAACAGTGGAGAGCTCTTTCTTCTAAATTATCCTGAGTAGAGGTTTGACTGAAGGACTACTAGTAAACAAGGGTCTGATTTTTTTTAAACTGAAACAGGGAAAAACAAGCACCAGAAAGTGTGTCAGTGTTTTTGGAAGCCATTTGTGGAATGCGTGGGCTTGTTTGCACCGCCTAGGTGAAAAAACACACCCCCATCACTTTGTGAGATACTGTATTTTTGATCAAGGGATTATCATTTGAGCGTTAGGCAGAACTTTAATGCCTGCCAGTGCCTTTGTTTATGTTTTGATTTTATTGGAACAAAGAGATTTTTTTTTTCACTCTGTTTGACTGGCTGAGTCATAATTATGCGTAGAGACAGTACATATCAGCTAAAAATAAACCAGAAATATATTTTGAACCGCTAATTAAGTTTGTTAAAATTCGTTTGCTGCCTAACTGAACTATGTATTGAGTTACAGGAGGATCTAAGAGTTGTGAAGAAATAAATTTCCACGAGCGACTCAAAATTCACACTTCAAACCTCTATGTAGACATAATCCATACAGTACAGATGAAGGCTTTAAATTTTCCTGGATTTACGTCATGCACCTTGGTGGTTTTTCCTCTGGGTGCTGGGATGGATGGATGGATGGATGCTTTGGGCAGTGGTGGGAGATGCGGGCCTGGAAGAGTCTCCTCAGCAAACCATGTGGCTATCTCTGCTAGAGGTGCAGCACTGCAGGCTGCCATGGAAACGCTGGCAGCTCGGTGCCTGGCCAGCTTGATGCTTTCGGGGCACTTCAAAGCTGCAAGACTTTGTTTACTTTAACCCATATGAGAGCAGTATGGACAAACCAGATGAGGGGCATTTGTTTGTTTTGAAGATATCTTTGATTTCCAAACCTTCTCTCTGCGGATGCCATTTGCAGAGACAGAGAAGGGAGGCGGAAGAGTCTGATGCAATGCAATTTTCCAAACGTGTAGCAGAATTAATTGGTTAGAGCCAGACACCTAGTCCCTGTGCTCTGTATGTCTTGTCTGCATTGTCTTTTTCGTGTGCGCGATTGTGCGCTGATTGTTTTTTATGTACTTTATAAATAAACTTGACTTGACACACAAGCAGGCGTTTCGGCGTCTCTGGAGCGCTGGAGCCCATCCCTAGTCATTAGCCGAGTTGTTCACTTCTTCAAAGCTAAGTCAATTTAGATTCCAACTTTTTCATCCATTAATCACGCACAAAAGAAAAGGAAAGCTCGCTTTTATCTGTTGCAAAGGAATACTCGGTCTCACAGAAGTCGGCTTTACACTTGAGGAAACAATTGATCCATAATAAAGTTGAACTCTATTTTGTCTCGGCCTGTAGTGAAATTGATTCTCCTTCTTCACTACGGTCTTAAGTTCATCAGTCATTTGATATAATATAAACAACGTGCTTACTTGAAAAGTTGCTTCTGTGTGCACGCTACAGAGGAGCCTGTCCAATTGGGTTAACAGATTTAGCGAAATATTCTCGCTATTTTCCACTTACAGTATTTGGTGTAGTGTGTGTGGTCTGCTACAAAGGGAGCCTTGATATTTATCATCATCTTTTGTGTGTGTGTGTCTCTGTGTGTGTGTACATTTACAGGTGTGCGTATGTTAGATGGGGAGGTGACGGATGTGGTGGAGGCCCAGTCTCTCAGTCTGAATCCCCAACACATCCACATCTACAGTGCAAGCTGGGGCCCAGAGGATGATGGGAAAACTGTCGACGGACCTGCGAAGCTCGCCAAGGAAGCCTTTTTCCGTGGAGTGACAGAGGTGTGTGTGTGTGTGTGTATGTTGTGTGTATGTGTATGTTTGTGTGTCCTCATGGCCACAGTTTTGTGTTCCCAAGTTTTCCACCGCCATGTGGAACAGAAATTATTTACTGAATGTGTGGCTTGCCTTTCACAGTCAGTAATTGAACTATTCAAGCATAAGAGAACACAAACGGGTTGAACAAAGCGCTGCACTTTTTGACCCTGCAAATTATGGAGGCGGATTTGGAATGGAGCTTCTTTAAAATCCACCAGGGAGCAAAATCTTATGAAATGAATAGAAGCGGCATTGAGAAATTAAGTATGGCAAGATGTTTATACATATATATTCATTGCTACATGAAAGATGCTTTTTTAAACCGCCAGCTCATCTTTTATCTCTTGACTCAACTCTTTTAAACTGTGAATCATTTTGACCGGGAACTGAGTATTCTCACACTACACATCGAGGTTTTTGGCAGAGTTTCACAAAATCGCTGGAGCTCAAAAAATCCTTTCCAGGTATTCTTTATCATGTGAGATAATTTAGCAGCTTGAACTCAAACACCAGACTATTTGACTCCGAGGTTTTAGGTAAAGTGCAAAGGGAAGGTCCAAAAGTTTCCAAACACCGGCTTATCAGCTGAATGATATAATAAATGAGAACTGAGATATCGAGGTTTAACGGCTTTCATAACAATCATACAGCAAAACAATACAGGTAACAAAACCCATAAGGGATCTTGTATAGAAATCCTAAGTATCATATAATCAGTCTTGCTCCTGAAAGCAGCACTTAAACACACACTGCGCATTGGCCCAAAGAGTGTGACAGGTATGTAAATTAAGAAGTGAGAGAATTGATAAGCATTCAGATCACACCCCCAGCCTTTCACTTCTGCGCTCCATGAATAAGCACATCCATCGAGCCAACACTCGGTCTTGATATAAAGCAATTGGATTCTCGGCCCGTGCCATAAAGGTGATTGGAACCACTGACACAGACTACAAAGATAATTGTCATAGTGACAACGCTGTCAGATGGCGGTGTGGGTGGTGCGTCGCCGGGGATTGATCAGCGCGGAGAGACTTTGCCGCTCGGGACGATAAAGTGGCTCGTATGTAGATAAGTCATGGCACTCTGAGTTCTCAGAGTTGGATGATTTATTACACTGATCTGTTGACATATAGTCTCTTTTGTGTTGTCTCCCTGCCACGGGATATTTAGCTCTTTTTCATTCACTGAGTGGCCACGCTGGCCTCTGTGATGTATGTAGCGTTTTAATGGGCCCTTTTTGAAATGAGCCCTGTAATGAATTTGCCCTTTCATCATTGGGATCCCCATTAGATTGAAAGACATTTTGTTCCTCGCTTTCTGTCCTTATCATTAGCGGTGCTCATCTACTAAGGCATGAATGAACGGGTCTGTGGTTGTCTAGTTTCAATTGTGTTTTTTGTCCGTCTCTCTGTCTGTCTGTCTAAATGTACGTGCCGCAGGGCCGCGGCGGTCTGGGCTCCATCTTTGTGTGGGCTTCCGGAAACGGAGGGAGGGAGAAGGACAGCTGTAACTGCGACGGCTACACCAACAGCATCTACACCCTGTCCATCAGCAGCTCCACCCAGAACGGCAATGTTCCCTGGTACAGCGAGGCCTGCTCCTCCACCCTCGCCACCACCTACAGCTCTGGCAACCTGAACGAGAAACAGATAGTGAGTTGTAGTTGTGCACTGGAGTATTTATGCAAGGGGTGGGAAAAATAAATACGGTGTTGATGCATCATGATGCTTTATTCGACAATTCTGCTTCGATGCAGGATGCTCAAAAATCTGATTTTATTATTATTACTATTAATATTTTTTTAATCAAATGTTTTTTTCAGACTCTTTAGTTTATGTCCACTGGCTATAAAAAAAAAGGACATTAAACATTTGTTTAACCTTTGAAAAAAACGCACCCTTATTAGGCTGTGCGTCATATAAGCAGGATGACAAGACGTCAGTGATCGGTTAATGTTTGAGAAGCACTTAAGTGAAGGTGTAGCAGGAACAGTTTGCCCAGCACCTTCTGTGTGAAAAGCACATGTGTGGTCACACTTTTGATTTCATGAAGCGGAAGCGGAAACGTCACTTGACAGAACTCGTGCGGGTTGTAGGGAGAGGTACCTGAAAATTAAACAGCATCAGAAATCACTCCTTTTCCATCCAAAGACGGAAAAACAGTCTGACATTGTAGCAATGAATCAGAGCATTTGAATAATTGTTAAATGTACCACCCAAGTTTGTTTAAGCCCCCCAAAAATCATCTATCTAGACCATTCTCTGCTTTTGAAAACAGTGAGGCAGTGAGGCAGTTCTTTGATTACAGTCCTCTGTTATTTTCCTGAAAAGACGGCTGTGGTGGTGAAATACTGTGTTACAGTCACAGCATCAGATTGCTCTGAATCTCAGCACGTGGCATCATGCTGTAAAAGACAAAAAAACAAAAAAAAACAAGGAAAACAATCCGAAACACGATTCGAAGTCTTCATCCAAGTTTTCGTCCTCACTCACATTTTACTATTGTGCGATACTCACGCAAGCACAGGCACAGCGGGATGCCCTGCTGTGTGTGAGGAGGAGAGAGGGAGAGGCAGAGAGAATCGTCCTCTGTTTGATGGCTCAAAGTGTGTGTGTTAGGGCTCGCAATATTTAGCCTCCTGGTGATTTGATTCGATGAAGATTACGGAAGCTGTGATTGCAATTATTAATGATTAGCGATACATCTTGATTATCGATGCATGTCAACTATTTCCCATCAGCACAAACAGTTTGGTCTATTGACTTCCTTCTTATTAATTTCCAACCATAGGGAGTAGAGTGAACAGTGCGTTATATGCATGTAAAAAAAATAGAACATTTTGAGTTATATCAAAACAAAACAGTAAAATGAAACAGAATAAAATAAAATAGATAGAGGGAATATTAGGATCATGAATTGTTCAGCTTTGTTTGCAATATTTCGCTTTCAGAGTCCCGTTTGATCAAATACATTCTAATAGATGTACATACAGTGTGTTTGTACTTCAAGCTGATTGTAAAATTGGCTTCTGCAGATTTCTTTCAGTCCCCTTTCTGCCATCTTGCCGTCTGAACCACAAGATGGCCTCTGCATTCTTCCTCTCCTTTCATCCACTCTTGGGCCATTGAAATAGTTATTGAATTGTGAATTGCTGAAACTCCATCTGGCAATCTTTTGCTGCTTAATAGTCCTGTCACACACAGAGAAGCTCACACGCATGCATGCACACGCTCACACACACTATCTTTCTCAAACATACAGTCTCGCAGCCAAACCCACTGGACAGGCAGCTCCTGACATCTCCCTGACATGTGGCTGGTCCCTTAATGCCTCGCTGCTGTACTCATTTAATTGTGCTGTCACTCATGAACCAGGGAATGAAGGGGTGCAAGAGAACTGAGAGGGTCAAACCTCTTGGATTATGCAGGAGAGAATATCTTAATACATGCTTAGACTTTTTACACTGTACATTATCCACCTGTTTCAGTTTAGCGTGAAGAGATATCGGAAGCTCCCACATGAAGAGCTGAACCATGTTGGGGTTAAGAGACAATCAGCCAGCCTATTCATGCTGCTGTCTAGTCCCTTATAAAAGAACCCCCAGAAGTTACCAGAGTTTGAGATGTTTCTGCGAGTCAATAAACTGATGTGATGTTTGATAGATTCTAGCTGCCTACCACGTCGTGTCTCAGTCTCATTCCGTTCCCCAGATTAATTTCTTTGCGTGAAAGTGCAGTTATAAAGTCTTTATCCTTCAAGAAATGGGTTTTCCCGAGCATGTGCGCTCTGCCTCGGCATCACCCTGGTTTTGTATTCATACAGTTGCACAGATTCACTCTTGGGAGACGCCCAGTGCAACCACAGTTATCTACAGTCGCTCACTGAGCAGCTCAACTGGAGCAATGCGGCTTTATGTGCCTTGCTCATGGGCATCTCTCTGGTATTTATTGAGGAAGTGAGCATGACTAATCCACTTCCCCTCCTCGCTTAGATTTTCCGGCCGGTCCGTCCCGAGGATCTTTGGCTCACGAGCCCGCGTCTCCGACCATTAGGCGACTGCTGCCACAGCAAATTAATGCTTATGAGATTCAAGAGAAAGAACCTGTGGGGAAATAAAGGTTAATACTCACTTCAGAGGAGAACCGGTCCAAGTATTGACATTGGCACCAGCTCTAAACCAAGTGATGACAGTCCACTATATCTTGAGAATTAATTTTTTTGTTTGACGTGCAAACACTCGAGCAGCACAAGCACAAGTCAAGAGATTAATAATACTGAGGGTTGATGGACAAAGGCTGTGGAATTGACGAGGCAGAGGGATAAGGTGGGGATGACGGCTGTATCCATGAAAATAACAGAAATATACCATACACTGTCTAATCTCATCACTGAATTACATATAGGCTTAATTCTTCTGTTTTGGGGAGCTTTTTTGACCAAGAATCTTTTCAGAGCTCCACAGACGAATCTTAAGCCCCTCATTTTCCTGTCCCTGATAGGTAACTACAGACCTCAAATCAAAATGCACCGACTCCCACACCGGCACGTCTGCCTCCGCCCCGCTGGCTGCTGGGATCATCGCCCTTGCCCTGGAGGCCAAGTAAGTGCTTCTCACATTGTTCTGAGAGTCTCACCAAGCCACTAAGCTATTATCTCCAATCCTAGAGCAGGGATGGAGAGCCGCGTGTCTGTGTGGAGGGCCGAGAGCCCGGTGGGTTTTCATTCCAGCCAGACACTTCTGTATAGGTGATGTCACTGATTACTACTTTGGATGAAGGTGTGATAATAAGTAAAATCAGCTGGGGTATTCTTTGATGGCCCGATTGCTCATCCCTGTTTCCACGCTTCATTCTGACCTTACCTAATTTCATTTTTGTTGAACAGATTAATTAATCCTGTGGAAAACATGAGTTAACATGCTCTCATTAGTAGGCAGTGCAAATTACTGTGAATGTATGTATATTATGTGGACCAAGATGAATGTAGAAGATACAGGACTAAGCAGGTTGAATTAATATCCTTCTGCTATCAAACTGTAGCACATGGTTATGAATTTTATAACCACAAAATGGCCGTTCAGTAGCAACAGGTAAATAAATCTCTCAGCTTTTTGCATGTGGACTGTGAGTAGCCTATTAGTAAATCAAATTCTCTTGTGCTGATTCTAGCATAAACTGCCAACACTTCCTGTCTGTGCATCACCTCTGGCTGATTATTCCACTTTATAAATTACTTTTTAACCCCTCCGGCTGAATTCCTCCATGCATTTCCAAAATAGGCATTATTTGATGTAGCCACTAATCACTGTGACCCAGTCACACAGCACTAATGGAGGGACAAACATGAGCATTGGAGCAGCTCTGAAAAAAAAGGGGCGGGTGATTAGTCTTGTGCCAAAACAGTGGAAGCTGGGAGAAAGGATTGCAATTAGGGACAATTTTGAAAAGAAAGTGATTAAGCAAAGTTAGTAAATGATCTAACATGCACATCAGGGAAACAAACCTATGTGTGACCTGGTGCAACCCTCATTTTCTGTCTTGTTTTGTCTGTTAAAAACTGGCCTGGCTGCGGTCAGAATAATCAGCTTACTGTTTATCAGGTCTGTCAGGTCCCCTCATTACAAGACCGCTGTGTTTACTAAAGGACACAAATTGAGTTCAAACTAACTGAAGGCATTTCGCTGCATACATCATCCTTTGCCCCGCTGATTAAGTCCATTTATTGTCAGATATGTCTGTTTTATCTCTTTAGTTTTCCGAGTTGATATTAAGCCAGATTTTTACCATGTGTGTCTTTGCCTGTGTGTGTGCGTGCGCTTACGTTCCAGTAAAAACCTGACCTGGAGGGACATGCAACATCTGGTCGTGCGGACTTCCCATCCTGCCCACCTCCTCACCATGGACTGGAAAACCAATGGAGTTGGCCGCAAAGGTACAATTAATCCTTCCACTGGCCGAGCTCCGCTGGCCATCTCCCTTCCCCTCCGTCATCTGCAGTTTGTGCATGCCGCTGAGACTGATTGTTATTATATTATGCATCTATTAAGCTAAATTTGCCTACATTAAATGATTACACATGCAGGGCCTTGGAAGTTGATAGAGAGGTTTGACAGGGCGTACAACAGGGAACGCGCTTTAATTCAGTTGCAGAGCTTGTTTATTAAGTTGGACCTGGTATAGTGAAGATGTGGCCTTCAGCAAGCCAGCATTAATGTGTCTGCCTCTCTGTGTCTCTCCCTGTGCAGTGAGCCATTCATATGGATATGGCCTGCTTGATGCCAGTGCTATTGTGTCATTGGCAAAGACGTGGACCAGTGTGGGACCTCAGCGTAAATGTGTGCTCTCCATGGTCTCCGAACCCAAGTTAGTACACACACACACACACACACTTTCTCTCTCTCTCTGGTTCATTGAATTGGCGCCAAAATCCTGCTACCACTCCTCACCTGGTTTGACATTGATAAATTCAGCCTATGATTAGAGTGTGATAAAGCGTCCTGATCTGAAATAGACCCGGACATTTCAGCGGTGAGAGGTGCGGAGGAAGTGAGGACGGACTGGCTGGTGACATCGTAAGTGTGCGAGGTGCTCACGTGTGACTGAGCTGTCACGCTCGGCTGTGATGACACATCAGGTCTTCATTCTGAGCTCGGCTCTGGGCGCCGGCAGAAACGCAGTTTGTGTTGCACGCTGCCGGTGTGGAGGGGCTCCAACTGAGAGAGTGGGCTTCTTAAAGAGATGATCAGAAGAGGATTTAGTTGGCCTCTTTTTAAAATATCCGCTTTAGTTTTTTGGATGCCAGTTCTCCATCTTTATCTCATATATATTCATCTTAAAATCTTGTTTCTCTCTAAACAAGTGAAAACAAAATTTGCCAGTTGGATAAGATAATCCCACTCACTTTCGGTGCAGTTTTGCTTGTTTCAGGAATTTAAGTACAGTATAAAAAAAAAAAACAGGGCAGAGTAATGCAGACCAGCCCACCGGTATCAAGAAAATGACACTTGATTCAAAACAGTTCAGGAAACAAGTTTATCAGCATTGGTAACAAGTGGGATTATCTCATCCCACAGGCAGATGTTTTCTCTTGTTTCAAGAAAATCAAGATTTTAAGACTCAATATGGCACCAAATGACTTGTTAAGATGGTCTTCTTTTGCCGAGTGTGAGATTGCAAACATCCTCTTTGACATGTAAAGAGAGCGCAGCCAACCTCGCTCACCTCAGGAGAAATAATCATTGGTAGATTCAGAGATGAGTCTATCTGCTCCATATGCTCTTTCCTTTGTCAGCCCCCTCTTTCTCTCCTCCACTATTTCATTTCTTCTTTCTCGGCATAAAAGTCCAGCCAGGTCTCTCATCCTCTCTTCATCATTCTGTCCTTCTCTCTCTTTCTGCCTCTGGGTATGAAGCCCTCTCTCATACTGTATGTGTGAGAGACTCGGGCCAGATGGTGCTCGCCTCTGGGAGCAGCAGTCAAGTCGGGTTTATTTAATTTAGATTTGAGGCATTTAGCTGGCTCCCCTAGCCACAGAGATGCAGACTAAGGCGGGCAGGTAGAGGTTCGGCGTGTTGCTCAAAGACACATCTAGCAATTACATTTAAATGCAAAATAGTGGCAGTCTACCTAAAGAGAAAAAGAATTTTCACTGCAGAAAAATCATGTAAGAACAAAAAGGATGTGCTAAATTGACATGAGGACCACACCATGTAATAGCTCGGGGAATTTGTTGCTCGTTGCCGTGCACTTGCAAAAGGCAGTGATGAGCTGCACTGAGTTCAGAGCAGATGAGTGGGCGGGGCGACGCAGGTCAGGGGTGCTGGGGCATCTCCAGGGTCTTGGTGGACCAGGGCGCCCATAGAGGCCTTGTGGAATCCAAACTATTCCACAGCAGCCCTGCAGTATCTAGCAGTATTACAATTTCTTGAACTACACAGGTCTGTAGTTGTACATTCAGAAAACTTTTCTGGTGGAAGCATGACTCCAGCCAAGTAACCAGGCAAACCAGTTTAAAAATGTAGTGGAGGTCAGTGATCTCTGACCTTTGGATTTTATGTTTGCAGTTGCATAGGCATGCGCTACATCCAAACCATTACCCACAAGGCAATGTTAGGTGTAGCTTAACGCACTGCATAATATTTTCTAACAGAGTAGTGTAAGTACTGCACGTTACTTATTGCTGTTGATAGACGGCATTTTAAAAGCTTCTGCTAATGAGATACAACTGATATGTTAATACCAGTGACTGTGATGATTATGAAGTGGTGCATTTATTCATCATTAAGGTAAACTATAATGAGATTCTTTTCTGTTAATTATTTTCGAGCACCACAGCCTGGTCATTATGTTGTTTCAGCACCGACTGCAAGATGTTTTGGCTTAAGCGATGGTCAGTTTTTAAACAAATTATTATTGTTGTTGGCATCCACTGCAGTCCCAATTATAGCTTTTTAACAACATCTCCTGCTGCTTTTAAATCATTACATGGATGTGTGTTTATAAGAGAGTTAAAATTGTTTTGTCTCTAAGAGTAGAAAGTCATTATTTTATATCTTTATATATAACTTGTCAACATAATTCACCAAAAGTAATATTAACTATGTACAGAAAGTAATAAATTAACCTAATCACGCTCCTGTAAACGATGAGTCATAAGTCTTGTATAACATTTTGAAAGTAACTTCCCCAACACTGCTACAAGCCGCTCAGTGTGAAATGGCTTTCATGCTCTTGTGTGTGTCGATACGCCACGGCGTTATAGATTTTGTAACCCAGCTAGGACTTCTAAATCTCCCCGCTTCTCGAAAACTCTGCCCATTATTTCCACGCCATCCCGACATCCCCAGACACCTCGTCAAGAGTCGGACCGTCCCGAGAGGAAAGCGCTGTGCAAACCGTGCCGAATGTCAAAGACGCATAAGGAGTGTGTGTATGTATGTGTTGATTACACTTTGTTTTGAATATTTATGCTAGTCCCATCTGAGACGGCTACAAAGGTTAGAGGAATTGATTTGGTTCTTTAGTGCATCATGAAACATTTATCAGACTTAACTTGGAAGCAGCATGTCTTAAACCCAGTTTACTGATCACACCGTATCTTCTCTATAATTTGGGCACTCCAGTGCCTCTAAACCTCTACGCATTCCCCTAGGCTCCTACTCTGAATTGTTGTGGATGCGTGTAATCTCCTAAGCGGATTTGGGGGGGAGTAGAAAGAGCTGGGTGCTTTACTCCTGTGGAGGACACTGGTGCTACAGGACGTGAGACGCTAATCCTGTTCAAGGCCACAAACCCTTTGCCCTTCGCAGTCTCACACTCTGGCCAGGAGCGGAGTGTGAGACTCACACAGATGTTTGGGGCTCACAATATTTTGTTTTTTGGCATCCCACGCTTCGAGCCGTCCATGTATGACATCAGACAAGGACGGCAGACAATCCCAAGTCAATAAAAACGACTGGCTCATTGTTTATTCTCAATACG
Organism: Holocentrus rufus; assembly: GCA_900302615.1. Lineage (NCBI taxonomy): Eukaryota > Metazoa > Chordata > Actinopteri > Holocentriformes > Holocentridae > Holocentrus > Holocentrus rufus. Next base: position 3,199 of record OMLF01013670.1, on the reverse strand, counting down.
CTGTTTGCTGTGTGTGTGTGTGTGTGTCAGGAACATTGGCAGCCATTTGGTGATTAGCAAGAGTGTGGACGGCTGCGTCGGGACAGCCAGCTTCGTGAGCACATTAGAGCACGTCCAGGCCCAGCTCACCCTGTCCTACAACCGCAGGGGAAACCTGGCCATCCACCTCATTAGTCCCATGGGCACACAGTCTACGTTGCTCGCCACGAGGTACGAGCATGAACGTGCACCCACACACACCCACACACACACAAAGCTCCATATTTCTACCTTGTAAAACACACATCATTCACACTCATACGTGTCCTCTTCCTGCAGGCCTCATGACTACTCGTCTGAAGGTTTTAATGACTGGGCCTTCATGACCACCCACTCCTGGGACGAGAACCCCAGTGGGACTTGGACTCTGGTCATAGAGAATGTAGCTGGGGCCAGTGATTATGGTGAGCCACCTTCCTTTCAACCGTACCATAACCACAACGTCATCACTTTCTTATACAGCTGTATTTTGTAGCAGACTGTATTCTCTGATGGATTTATCAAAAAAAAAAAGTTTTGGCTGATTTATATTTTTGTCTCTGCTGTCAGTAAATTGGTTTTGTGCTGTCCAGATTCATTTCTTACTTGATCATGTTTGATGTGATGATGGATATTTGTGTTTATGTGTTCAGCACTCCAAACAGGCTATTTAGTGCCGTGAGATTGGAGATGAAGCGGCGGCGGTATCTGTATTCAGAGATTCGTTCTCTTTATATGAGCGGGCTGGCTGCCCTGGGACAATTCCGCAGCAGCCATCTACAGTACATCTGGACAGTGTGTGTTCACCCACGACACTATTCTCAGCAGCCAAGAAAATCTCCGCCAGATCCAAGAACTATATATACTGCATGTCTCACACCCCCTCAGTGAGGAATAATTTACTAAGGTGGATCCTCTCGCAAGGTCCCACACTTGAGCGGCTCTTGAGACGCGTGCTTCATAAGACTCCTAATAGGCACCAAGCACTAGTCGCCGTGTGTGCCTTTTACACTGCTGCTCATTTCAAGGAATGCCTCTCTGTCACTTTTTCAGGAAATGCAAAAATATAAAAACAAGACGGGAAGAGGCTGCAATTACACAATTCACTCTAGGGAGTGCCAAAGCCTCACTGGTGTGTACAGACCTGCTTTTTGCTGGTGGTTATTTTCAACTTTTTTTCCCCTCACTATCTCCTTGCCTCTCAGGCACTCTGACCCAGTTCACTCTGGTCCTGTACGGGACAGGCCCGGCTACTTCCAGCTCCTCGGACAAAGAGGTGTCTCAGCCTGGCAACGGCAGCTGTAAAACCTTTGACCTGAGGCAGATATGCATCGGTAAGACTGGTTCTTTCCGTCAGCTACAGTTTGTTCCTGGCACTTGAGTTACTCTTACAGCAACTGAGCAGGGGTAGTGAAACTGTTCTCTACTTTCAGGTCGTGTTTAGATCGTGGCATTTAAAATCGGATGGAACATTGTCCCAAGTCGGCCCGGATGCACAGTTTTGCATAGTTTGCATTGTGCTGCACAAATTTAAATGAACGCCATTCAAATGTAGATCGTTCACAAATGCCAATTTTATTTTCACACAATGATCTTGTTAAAGCAATTATTGCAAACTTAGTGTCTTTATTTTCAGTTTGCATGTAAAATAAGAGGTGAATTCTGATAAGCTCGAATTCAATTTTACTTCTGGCCCCATTTTTATTATCTTATTTAAAGTTAATGATACTGTCTACTCCATAATCCACATCACTGTGCACAGCCTTATCTAAATACTGCTGTAGGTAAGGTCTGAGGTACCACTGACTCTTAACTATGCTCAGTTCAAGTCCCACAAAAATGTTTGGCTGCAGCAGTGGCATTCTGACCCCTACAGGCCGTCAGAGGTACTTACATGGCAAAGGCCTAAATCCAAACAGTTTGAATTGGATTTGATCATCAGGCAGAAGTGTACTGTATGCAAAGAGAAAATATCAGGCCAGTATAAAATTAAGAACTTGATGCTGATGGAGTTGTAGAAGTTAGTTTCTGTAATCTACAGCACAATTTATTGTGTAGTGTAAAGAGAACGCCATAATAATCTGAACCAGAATTCTCTGTTTTGAACAAGTTGAGGAGAACCAGGAGGTAAATTACATTTTGGTTCCTCCTGTTGGCATGCACTACTATTATCAGCTCCTTCCCCCCCTGGCACCCACATTCTTTTAATTGCTGTTATAGGCAATGGTCTGCATCTGGACCTGCTGCATATGGAAATGGGTCTGTTGACTTAAACATGCTGCACTCAGCATATAATTTGCAAAGCTTTTCGTCATCACATTTTCAGTAAGCAAAAGTAACTCAGAAGTGAAAATGGGGGTGTTCTTCTAGACTTGCACTCCAGTATGTTTTGAGGCAAAGCCAAATTAATGCAAAGTTACCCCCAAACCTTCTATATCTGATAAACACTGCAGTGCATGAATAAATGATGATATAAGTGATATAATGTGTTTTTACTATGTTAATGAGCTTTCATCCTGGCTCTGCAGTTTGAGGCTTATTGACGAATAAAAACCCCGTCCAGGACAAAACACTGGACTCTTGTTTGAGCCATGTGAGTTTTGTGACTGTTCCGAATGTTTATCTCAGTTCCTCTGCTCTCCCTCTCCCACAGAGTGCAATGCTGGGTACTACCTCTTTCAGCAGGGCTGTGTGAAAGAATGTCCAGCAGGTTACAGCGCGGGCTCGCAGCCCCTCAACTACACACAAGGAAACAATGTGGAAACACCCTCCGTCCCGACCTGCCTGCCCTGCCAAAAGCCCTGCCTGACCTGCAAGAGCTACAGCCCGGCAACCTGCTTGTCCTGCCCCCCCCACAACCAACTGGACCCCGTCTCTGGCAGTTGCACGCACCTCAACCAGATCCTGCGCGAGTCCCCCGGCAGCTTCATGGTGGGCCAGGGGTACGGCGGCCTGCAGCTCCAGCTCGGCTCTCAGCTGCCCATCACCATCGCGGTGCTCAGCTGCATGGCCATCATCGCCACTTTTGCTGGCATCTTCCTGCTGCTGCAGCTGCGCTCTGGCGCGCTCATCAAGCTGCCTTCTCTGGAGGCTGGCGGGGGCCTGGGGGGGGGCTTCAGTCTCGGGGGCAATAGGGTGGTAGCGTACCGCGGTATCCCCACAGTGTGGGGGGATGAAGGGG
>OMLF01013669.1:0-12753 GCA_900302615.1 Holocentrus rufus | reverse complement strand
TATTTCTGTTGAAGACTTAGCTGATGAAACTAAATTATGTAATAAAAACAACAACATACTGACCTGTTTTATACTGTGTTGATGTTGTTGTTATTGCGTATGGTGTGGTGGGACAGGGAGGCGGATCGCAGTCTGCTGAATCTTCCCTATCCTGTGCAGCTATAAGGAAATCTTCCACAAAGTCAAAGTATCGCGCTGTTGGCCACCTCTCTATTCTGTAGTGGCACTCAAAATCGTACATGGCCGGCTCCTGCAAATACAAAAATACATGCTTGTGATGACACATTTGCTTTTAGGGTGTAGTCAAAAGATTTTATTTTCCACTTATATAAATCAAGGCTGGAAAAAGTGCAGTGCAAAAAGTTTAAAAACTTGCAAAATATGACAATGGAAGTATATCTGAGCTATCACTATGAACATGTGTGGTTTATGCAGGTGAATGTAATACTGACAGGTTAATCATAATGGTGGAATAAGGACAAAATCCATTATCATACTGACTATTAGCTAATTATCATTGTACACATAAGGCTATGGTTAAAGTTAGACATGAACTTACCACAGACCCCATGTAGAGCCGCACTTCTTGGAGCATTTGTACAAAAATGCTAATATCTTTTCTGTTGGATGAAATGTTCCCAAACTTATGTGCTAAATCTTTTAAACTCTCCTCCAAGTAGAAAACGTTTAACTTTACCCAACACATTCCACCCTAGAATAAAAAGAATAGAAACACAATGTAAACTGAGAGAACCAGTTCTTACGATACAATAATTATGCTCCATATATTATGGAGACGTTAATTATGGTAGACAGTTATCAGCTTGTCTCACCTCTTCTTTTGGAACGTAATGCACAGGAATTTTGTAATCTTTAGGAATATTTTGTCTCTGTAAAAGAAAAAGCGTTAAAACATAAACATTTATTGGAAAAGAAAGTCCTAAAAGATATTATAGCAATGCCATATACAAAAACCTGGCTTTGTCGCTATATAATTAGTACCCACGGAAACATTCCAGTTCTAAGTGATTCTTAAAAAAGCCAATATGTGGTTGACCTTTTGGAGGTGTTAATCATTTACAAATTATTTTACATAGTTTTGACTTGATTTTTGAACAATTGTTGCAGCTGGATTTTTAAAGAGAATATTTGCATTCTGCGTGGGAGAAAACAAACACAATGGTGAGGCAAAGTTGCAAAATGCTTGTTTTCCATTGTCTCTTTTCTTATCTCTCCATGTGTTTGCATAATGCTTTCACTGAACAATTTTCTCTAGCTTGGCCTTTACAAAGGATGCCTACTTTGACCTCCCTCTTGACTTTTGCACATATTTGGTAATTAAGAGGGTGGGATCAGGCTTTTAAAAGGGTTGCAATTATAAGATTGTCTAGCCTAGATGAGATTATTACAAATGATATTTTAAAAAGCCATGTGCTGCAGTGGACAGAGCTTTCACTGATTAGATGCAATAGCCACAACCACGTGGCTATTATTCTGTGGCCTGATGTGAATGAAAATATTGAAGTAGCCCAGCTTTATTAATTTATTAACTTATTATTATTATTATGATTATTATTATTAATATTAATATTGTTGTTGTTGTTACTATTATTATTTTTATTTTTGTTTTTATTTTTAACCGCTATAGTAATCCAGGATTTTACAGCCTGGCTCCATGAGAGAATAACTAATGATGAAAGGTTCTTGGTAAAAAATGCTCAGACAAATGTGACTACTAGTGCACATTCTTGCTCGTGGGCTTACAGGCTTTTCTTTTTTTTTTCTTTCTTGAAATGCTGTCACAGGCTTTTTGGTCAGATTAACAGTAGACAGATGACAGGTATTGGTAATTGTAAAGAGATTATTTTCCATCTAAAGCCTCATGTATCACCAGCTATTCTGAACCAAAGTATTCTTAACACACTTCTGGATTAAGGGTTTACATTCACTTAAATCCAGTTAAAATGTGCACAAATTCACAGTAATATGCGTACCAAAACAGAGAGTCTCGAGATGTCATCTGTCACTGGGTTGACGTCAAATTCACTTGAATGTACTCCAAGCGCGATGCACAGCAGTAAATAGACACAGACGCGTATCCAAATCTGAAAATTCAAGACAGACAAAAAACTGTTAAAAAAATGTTAAGACAATTAATTAGAGTTCAACTCAGGCCACTTTTTTCCATGTGGCATAACATTTCCTTTGGATCACAACAAAAATAATGTTACAAAAAAATTGTTAAAACAATTAATTAGAGTCACATTTTCAACTCAGGCCACTTATTTCCATGTGGCATAACATTTCCTTTGAATCACAACAAAAATATTATTATCAAAGCATTCCAGCATCCCTCATCAGGCCCGTTTTCTCATGACATACGACCAAGACTAAGAAATAGCAGATTGTAAAGGCGACACTGAAACAGATTTGAACTCAAACGGATGATGCTACAGACTGGTATTACATGCACACTACAGGCTTTTTGTCCCCTAATTAAGCAATAAACTCTAAATAGCAGTGATTCACAGTAGTTTAGGAACAGCTAAGTGGCACTGGCACATCAAAATTGGAGTAAATTATGGTACATGGTGGCGTATTTCTTGGAAAACAGAGGCAATCCATCAGTGGATTACAAAAAAACTCAACTGTTCAATAAAAATTTTATTTTTAATAAGCATCATTTAAATAATAATAGTATTTACTATTCTTCTGCAACATTTTTCTTGAAAGGGTCCTTCACAAATTTGTTTCTTAACAACATTGGGGATTCATATTTCAATTAATTGTTATGTGGTCACAGGTCTTTAGAACAACTTTGAACATTATGTAGCCAATACAATCTGAGGACTAGAAGATTTGTTTTGTAGTTGTTTCGTTTCACTTGGTTACTTCACAAGCCTCATCAAATCCCTCACAAGAACCTGCCTAATGCAGTTTCACTGGCTTACATTAATGGTTGCCATTCGTTTGGCTGACCTCCTACCACTTCTCTGTGGCACTCTGAGCACGTTATGCAATGGACCCAATCTCCGTGGAGATTACACCCCAGCCAGAGCCCGGCCCAAAACAAGTCAACAGCCTTGATACTGAACCACCCTTGTGTTGAAGAAAGCTCTGTAGGGTTTCACAACTGGGAGAAAAGAGCTGTGATGGGCTGTCTCCACACATTTAAACCAGTGCAACACTTCAACCTACTTTCATGCTCTTTCACGTCAACTCCCACCAACTCGCCGTCTCTTTCCTTTCACTTTCCTGATTTGAACCCTCGCAGGTTTGAGGGTTCAAACTGGTAACCTTCCTGTCTCGATGCTGTTCCTCTTATCTTTCAGGCCTCCTCCGCCCCCAAACATTCCTCCTATTACGACTTGTCTGCTCAACAGAACCACAACAGGATGAGAATGGAACAATGATCCATCAGCGGCAGGAAAGGCCAAAGGAAAAGCATCATGTAAAGGGCAGACGGGGGTTTAATTCAATTTCGCCTCACTTCCTCTGCTTATCAAAACTAATCTCATCTTTAAATGTGCATGATGGGCACAGGAATGAACCGCACACAATGCCATCTTTTAAAGAAGATGTAGGTCAATGAACAGTCAACAGTATACCCACCACTTTTCCTGATAATCTACAGTATACCCGCCTATTAGCTTGATAGCCATAAAGAGTCTAACCACTTCCTTTTCAGTAATTTATTCACTTATTTATTGGTTGACCTATGTCATCAACTATTGCTACAACCCTATCCAATATGCATGGTAGATGTCTGGGTAGAAGACATTAGAAGACATTGGAAGACTTTATAATTTGCCTAAGACCGTTTAGCATGCAGAAAAACCCTGGGAAATGATTTTTTCCTCACATGTGACGCCATTTGATGAGTTCCAGGAAAAAGAATGGCAACTAATTTCAGTGTTTTCTTCAAGTAACCATTTTCTCAGAATATTTTCTCCAAATGCTGTCTACAGCCCTATTCACATGGTGCTGGTATTACGTGAGAAGCTCACGTAATTAATCCTCAACCCTGAGATACATTTTCACTGCAACCACTGATGCACCATATAAAAATTTATAAGGTCAAGATTAAACAATTTGTCCTGACTTAGCAAAGCAAAACATTAAGATTGTATCACCGTCGTCTCCATTTTTCATTAGAGGAAGATAGAAATCACACATGTACAAGAAGAAGAAGAAAATGAAATAGTGCTCAGAAAGCAGTTGAAGTGACTGAGATTAGGATTAGTGTTATCAGGAGATCTCCGTCTACATCAAAATATGATATGCAATACGCACTGGAAGTTTTGCCTCACAACTTCCAGATATGGCAGAATCATTAAAATGAGTGATGATGTCAGCAATGCGTTCCAACATCTGGATATCGCTGGGTAATAGCAGACTTCAGCAAACAGGACAAATGTCACGTGGTACATGGCTGCACCATGAGTAGACTGATCAAAACCTAAAACAGGTCTGAGATGCCGGGTGGTGGCCTGGCTGCCTGCTGAAGACATCTGCAGGAGCTGTGACATATCAAAAGGGGATGCATGGGCCTACGTGTCATGGGGACATGGCAACCCTGCAGAACAAAGCAACCCCTGTGGCTTCATCAGGTGATCTGACACCATTTGCATTATACATTATCGACTCACAGTTTTACACTTAAGATTTATTATGTCTTGAGTCCTCAGCATTCAGGACTCTTGGAGGACTTGCCAAATACCATTTAGGACTGAATTCACTCCCAGTTTGAAGTAACTGTAGCTTCTGCCCAGTCATCGTCTCCTGCTGAGGATGCAGTGAAGCTTCTGGCGAGAATGAAACAGGCAGACAAAAAGATGTTTGTGGTTTAGTATGTTTGTTTCTTGTATGGTCTATCTCTAGGAGACAGGACTGGGCTATATCATGGCCATTTATAATCTACAAAGCGCCAGACAGTCCCTGTTAAGTCTAGGGATGCTCTGTGAGGCAACTTCTGTCTGTTTGCCTTTGTTTCACAACTTTATGGAAATTAAGAACAAAGCCTGTTTAACTGAATGATAGTTTCACTCAACAGAAGCTTTCTGACACGGACACAGTACCTGGTTCAGCTCCTTAGACGTTTGTTTAAGGTCCTGTAAATCGGAAAAAAACAATAGGGTGAGGGTCTGGAGCAGGTTCCACCTACATTTGAACAGCGGGAGGCAGCCACTAATACCTTCACCGTCGTCAAACAAAAACCTAGTGAATCTTGAAATGCCACCCTCCCCCGACAGGGAGGGGGATTCTGGGAGCCATCTCTTAGTCTAATAGATTGCATGACATTTCAGGCCAAATTAGATCAGTGACAGAAATAGCAATTTGGACCGGTCAAAATCTATTATGGAGTGCCTTATTTATCATCTTGAAACAAAGCCCAAACACATGCAGTCTGTAAGAATGCCTGGTTCCTGCTGTGAGCCCAGCGTACATTCACTGGGTGTGTGTATGTGTGTGTGTGTGTGTCTAAGAGGCTGTATGAGTGTGGAGTGACACTGTACACATTTAGCAACATTGTCAACTTCTGTCCCATATGCTGCTTATTTAATTTTACTCTTAAAAAAAAAAAAAAAATGAATTAGGGTTTGACCGATATGGGTTTTTTAAAGACTGATACTGATTCCAGTATTCTTTAACTGCTGCCAATATTTTGTACTGATATTCAGTGTCTTTAAATTTAAAAGTTACTATGCAAGAAAAAAAAAACTATGACAAGGGTAATTTTAATTAAATATTTAAATAAACAAAATGATCAAAGACAATATTGTCAATGCAAAATGAAAAATAAAAAGATGAGGGATATGGTCAAACAATATTGAAAATCTAAAAAAATAAATAATGAAATAAAAAATATAAATAAATAAAAATAAAAAGCTAGAGAATTACCTCTTTGATACTGGAAGAAGACTTGGACATGCTGATATCTGATATATAAAAATAAAAGGCAGATATCGGCCCGATATATCGGTAAACTGATAAATCAGTCTAACTTTACCTCACACACACACCAAATAGGATGTTTCTATCTGCCTCCAACATGCTGGTGTACACATCTGCTTTTTCCTCAGAGGGAAATAATAATAAATATGCTGTAGACATCTGGAAGTTTCATGTTTGAAACACAGCATCTAGGGTGCGTACATAAATCCACCTCGCTGACAAGCAGAGCTCCAAACTGTCATAATATAGTTGATCAATATTTGGTTATAAATTAAATGTACCTTCTGTCACTGTGGGAGCCTCATAATTTCCAGTCTTTTTTTTGTCATTTTGTTTCATGTTCGTACTCATTTTGTCTATTTTTTTTTTATTTTTATTTTTTTTAAATGAAGCAAGGGTCAGGTGAATAGAACAATTTGCACAGCAGAACATGACGTCTGAGAGATGAAAGCTGTTCTGTCCCGGATCTTCATGAGACAGAGTCACTGCCCATGAAACAAGCCAGCTGTTCAGAAGTCAGAGGGGCCACAGGTCCTGTGTCGCACAGTGGGTAAAGAATCATCACGGGTCAGGAGTTCACTTCCCTTTGGAGCTACCCGTGCTAAAAACTTACCACCACCTCACCACCTCTCTCACAGCACTCTTACAAGCTTCGGGTAAATCAAATATTATGTAGCTTGTTTCAAGAGACCGAAGGGCCAAAAGAAAGTTGGAGCTGTTTTTATCCCCCTTGGCAAGGAAAAGTTCTGTTTTTGCCCCTGTTGGCTTGTTTACCTGTCATAAGTGTGCAGGACAGAGAGGCCCAGATGGGGCCGAGGAACAGTTAATTCAATACTGATGGTGATTTGGGATTTCTGCCATTAGATGATTCTGTTTGGTGCCACTTTATCAGATGCTGTGCTCATCGGACTGACTTTCATAACTGTGACAAGGTAGCCCATCATGAACCTAAATGAATATTTATGTCTGGTGGCCTCGAGATGTCATGACAAACTTTTCAGGGATAAATACACATAATAGACCAAATGACACTTAACGACAACAATCGTAAATATTCATTAATGCTCATGCAGCTATTATGCGATGGTAATTGACACTCGATTACAAATCCTATTTCTGTGTTTGGATGGTCACAAAACTAATTCATGTTGATATCTAAGTGATAATAATGTCGCTGTGTGTGACAGAAAGTTGGAGAATTGTCCGGCATTGGCCGAGGTTTGCGCTAATGCATGACTTATGATGCCTGAAAGGAAATTGTACGTACAATCCTTTTCCTGTGCCTGTTAATTCAATCTAAAATCATAGGGCAAGGAGTACATTTTTACGTGAAGGGCCAATACATTTTCTTTCATTGCCATAGAAGGCAATGAAATTTGATTATGTGATTACACTCTGTTTTCCTTGATTGTTAGAATGTGAAAATGAATTCTTGTCTAAAGGGGAAGAAGGCTGCAGTACAAAATTGATGCACTCATTTTAACTGTATAAATTAAACTAACTTTTTAATTAGGTTATTATGAATAAAAAATCTAATTTAATTCATATAATGGTTATAATATGATATAATTTAATTTAATTATTTATAATTTAACTATTTTACTTGATTTTAATCTTGCGAGGCCACAGCGTAGCCAAGTTTGGACTACAGCTCTCACTTTGTGCTCACGTTCTCACAAAGGACTTTCCAGAGATCTAAAAATCTTTCCAAAGATCTGACTCTTAATTTCTGAGCCACTGAAGATGGAAGCAGTAAAGTCCCTCAGTTGCATCTGCAATCCTGTTCCGCACCTATTAAAATCCAAACTGGCCCGCAGACTGCCTCGTAATCATTTTTGTTGTGGTCCAAAAATCCAAAAGACATCACTCCCTGTGCGCTGGGAAGATTTCCTGCCATCGGTTGCTCCTGTCCATATGAAATCCCAAGCAGCTGATTGGTGGATATTCTCTTGTTCAGCCCAAGCACAAATAGTAAATATATTTTTTCCTCCCCATAAAATGTTACTAGTGGCTCTTGAGAATTTAAGAGTGTGGCTGCCCTGGTGTGCGGAGCCAGATTAATGAAAAATTAAGAGGGAACACAAAGCGTGACATCTTTGTAATGCTGATGTCCCATACTCCCTGGTAACATCTGAAGAGGACAACCACAGTAAGCGGTCGCAGTGTTTTTGGCCGTTCTCATGTGATCCAATTACAGATTCAGAGATGACACATTATGCTTTACAATCAGCTTTTGTATGTATGCAGTACATGGCGAGTGTTGCCAGAACAACACACAATGTCAGGGAAACAGCACTGACCAAACCAACAGGGGAAAAAACATTACCTTCTCCTGTTGCTTCCCTTTATGATTCATGTGGAGCGAACTCTATAAAGGGGGCAGGAGGTTCGATTTGATGCATTCCTCTTGAAACTTTTGCTCCCACTGTTTGCTGAGCAAACATGCACCAGACAAGAGCTAGTTTTGTATTACAGGGGAATCTATCCACAGTCCTGTTGGACCTTCAAAGAGAAGTTATTGGAGCAGTTCTTGATGATGGATGCTCTCGGGTCGCCATTGGATGCAATCGGTGTTTATTTTGACAGCCAATTTTGAATCTTTTGATCTTTTGATCTTTTGAGTCTTTTTACAAAAATGGATTTTAGAGTTAGTCATATTAGTTAGTCCTTTGAATTTTGTTAGTTGTAGTCCAATTTTATCAAAAAAATAAATAAATAAAAAAATAGAAAAGTTTGATTCTAACTCTACTGAATAATTTTTCACCTTTTTTCTCTGTAAATTCCTCAGTGATTTATTTGTTAGTGAACTTTATACATATATAGATCTACATTCCTCATTACAGCTTCTTGTAATTTGTATCTAGCTTTTGTTATTATACTTAAACTTAAATTATACTTATACTTTTTTTTTATATTTTGTCCTAGTTTTTGTCAACAAAGATCCATTTTTGTTTAGGTTTTGCCTCATTTTCATCTGGGACAAAGTGAAGATGTCGATGATGAATACTCCATCATAGTTTTAGTCAACAAAATGAACACTAGACGCTGTGCAGCTAGTGGAGCAAGGTCAACTGACTATAGGGGGGCTTTCACTCCTGAGTAGTGTGACCATAAGAAATTCAGAGCAAAACATTCACCACTTCTTCATCGGTCATGTGCAACTTTCATGGAGCACTATTTTTTTCTGTAGCCTCAAACCTGGTTATGTTGTGTCAAACCTCCCACCTATTAATGGTGTCTATCCACGCCAAGACTATTCATCTCTCTATTCTTAAACTACTACGCCTATTTTGCCAGTGACTGGACAAACATGAACGCTGTCCAAATCACACTTCTTGTGTGTTGTGTTTCTTTGATGAATGGCTTCATGGTCAAATAAAAATAGCCAAAGTGATATTTTACAGTAGCTGCCTGAACCTGGATGAGAAGCTCTACCTCCTACTCATACTAGATAATACGACCACCAACAACGGTGAAACCACTGCTCCTGTTCATAAATTCTACCCAAAAATGTAAGTAATTTCAACAACACTCATAATTTCAATCATTATTATGCTAAAGAACATTTTTTTGGCAACCACTCTGTCTATTCTTAACACATTCAAATAAAAAAAAAAACAAATCCACCGCTGATGAAGCAATATCAACAGATGAAAGATTTACAAGCCTGAAAAACAAGAGTAAAACTTCACACCCTGTTCTAATCCAACATGATCCAGTAGAAATACATCATAATGTCAGTTGGCACTGGTGTCGGCTCCACCCACAGCACAGCATGTCAGTGAAACTACGCTGATATCAGTGATTGCGGCTGCACCAAAATTAGAGAAGCTGGCAGCGAACTCAGACACTGATGGTTGAAACCTCCCTGTGTGGGCCAAACAAACACACACTCTCCTCTCCGTCCGGAAACTACCGGTGCTGATGTGCACGAGAGCAAGGCAAAGCTTCACCTCCAGTAGCTCCAGTGGAGCTGCTCAGTAACCAAGTGTGCTTGTGCTGGGCAGCTTCCAGGTGTTATGTGGGGCGCTGCTGAAAAAGCATTAGGAGCCATCAGCATCTTTTCATGGGTATTAATAGCAATAAAAAGTTCAAAAACGCTCTATCCAGAATTATAGAGCAGCAGCAATTTTCAAATCACACGCAAGTTGATGTATTATTGTGTTATTTCAGCTTATATATTCTTGCACCGTAGCACAGTGAGACCAAAAACAGCATTTTTTTAAACTCTAAAACAGATTCTGTGCCAGGTTTTGGCACGGTGTTGGGTTCTGGCACGGGCGATGGACTTCTCAGGCTTGACTTGAGACTCAAGAGGGTAGAAACTTTTGCTAATGCACAATATCCATGTGTCTGTTGTGCATAAAGCACTGGCTTTGCGTTAATTCAACATCATGAATCAGAGGTAGAACTCCCTCATTTAGATTTTTACCAAAGTCAGAGTAGCAGTGCTCAGAATGTCTCTACCTTCGCTCGTTACATATGAAAATGGACACATTTTCAATATCGTTTTTTTTTTTTCTCGTTTCTCACAGTTGAGTGTACCACGCAATTAATTTCATGTGAGCCCTTCTTGAAGCTGATGTTCAAAAATTTTCTGTGCTTTTTCCAAAAAAATCCACTAATAATTTCCACGTTATTTTGAGCGGTCTCACCATAACAAATAATAGATGTGGGAAAGCTCTCTTTTAGATAATGCCAGCATGAAGGCAAGCTAACACAAGTGCCAAAACTGACTGGAGTACGATGAGGGCCAAACATATCAATAAACAAAGAGCTCCAGTAACGAGAGCAAGATGAGCACAGTTCATTCATGCATTTGCATGGTTAAGTAACACGCTCTGAGTGACCTTACTGGGCGAAGTCACAGCTGCACAGAGGGGCGATGCAACAACTTGCCCTCCCGCTCTTCACGGCGGTGCAGCGGACAGTGGATCTCAAAGTTCACTGATTCCTCCCACTTGTGTAATAGCCCGCTGCATTTCATCTTGTGTATTTTTATCTGTCATTTTGAACATGATGAAAAAAAATGCTGTATCTCTGATCATCTCCCCCTCCCCCCCGTGGAGCCGATGCAAACAGCAGCTGAGCTCGTTCAATGAGCTGCAGCTCTCCAGACTGAAGCCCTCTTGTGCGTCAGTGTTGGGTGCATTATAGCTCTCGAGGTCTGCGAGCCTGCTCTTCTTCATCAGGTCGATGATGAGGATGATTACCCTTGTCTCATTTTTCCGCCGCCACTTTGAACCCGAGGCATCATTAGCTTGAACAGGCTCTCCAGATCCCCAGGGCCTCGCGGTCCTCCTCACTGCATAATCTCATAAGAGAGTAACACAGGACCTTGCATGACATTAGTTTGCCTGTAGCTCATTTTTATCAGAGATTTTCTTTTGCTAATCTCTCGCCTAGATCATTGTTTTGACTCTGCCCATGTGATGTTGGTTCCCGTGTTTCATAATCAGGATTAAAATAGGCCACATGACAAAAAAGCTGTTCAAAGAGGAGACCAGACTGCTGCTGTTGTCCAGCTGTCTGATCAGAGTGGGCGCTCTTCATCCAGGGTGAGATAAGAGTTCAATCCACAGAGAGAATTCAACCAGAACTTCACGTTTTTTTTGTTTGTTTGTTTTTCAAGGGATCTGCTTGTGCCTTTGTTCTAATTTTGGGGGCACTTTGATCCTTGTCAAAGGACATTTCATTGATTTATTAATTAATATATCTGTTTTATATCTGTGTTTTGGAAAGCAGACAATTCGTTTCTACCATTACCATTTGTTTCAACCTCAGCAGGCCTTAGAAGAAGATGATGCTGTTTTCGCCTATCTGTTCCAAAACCAGTCCAAACCAGGTTATTGTATTTATTTATTTATGTTTTTTTTGCAAATTTGTTTCCCTATTTTTTGTTTTAGTTTGTCTGTTTAAAGTGTTTTGCTGTATCGTGCTGACATTTTCTTACTGCTTCAGGCTCGCTAATTTTCTGATCAAACGGCGCCATGGGTGAGGTTTTCCAACAGAAAGCCCATCCTTAATCCTGACTCCAACCTTAACGTCGTCTCATGACAGCATGTTTGACAGAAAACACTTGAGGCAACCTTTGCCTGGTAGTCAAAAAACACATTTTTGTCTCTCAGAATGCACAGGAAGGAGCCACCCCGGTCATTAGCTCCCACAAATTACCACCCAAGGGGCCCAATGGTCAAATTCACATGTGAATATTTGACAGCAACAGACACAACTGTGAGACAGGGTGAAATGCCTCCTGTAAATTTTGCCCCACACTTTGATTTTCTATGCGTAAACTCTCAAGGACATTTTTGCCCTGGTGATGGCTGACCCTTGAGGATTAATACTTTAAAGCATCATAAATCAGATGTAACTCTGATCCACGGCAGAACGGGCTGATTCTAAGGACTCATCTCAGCATGATTAGAGTTTTTGCACATTCTCTACATTTTCCATCCCTGTCATATTCACTGTGTCAGTTTTAACAAGCATGTGCTACAATTACAGATATTTTGCACAGAATTTGCCAAGTCCTACTCCGTTCCAAAAGACATAGAAAACAATTCCCAAGACTGCTGACTGAGCCAGTAAAGCTAATCCATCACCCAAAATGAGAAGGGAACAGCTGCATTTTACAAAGTTGCAAAGTTTAGCAAAAGCCTCTAGACACAGTTTCATGTTGACGTGCGCTTTCATGAACACTGCAAGAATCAGAACAAGACGCTTTCTTCTTCTCTGATTTCCATGTCTTCCTCTTCACAATAAAACTCTCGGCCAGCTGCCAACGTTCTCTGCATT
>OMLF01013668.1:0-11677 GCA_900302615.1 Holocentrus rufus | reverse complement strand
AGATCAGGTGTGCAATCAGGTGTACAGTCACAATGATGTGTGTGTCGGGGTGTGTGTGTGCTTGCAATGGGATTACCAAGGCAGAATAGTATGAAGGGCATGTGACGCAAGCATCTGAACACCTACACATTCATTTTCCTATCCCAGCATGCATGGGGAGTTGTGTGTGACTCACCTGGGCGGTTGCGCTGGCTCTTGGCACTGTGGGGGTGAACGGGTGTGCCGTGTCCAGCCTCAGGAGAACCAGCCGGCTTCTGGGACGCGGGGCACTTGGTTCTGTCTTTGCTCCTGCACATGCCTGCAGCCGTCATGGCACAAGAACAGCGTGGCATGTTGGCTCTGACACGTGTCAACAACTACCACACACCTCACCAACTATACCTCACCTGCCCTTGACATTTCCAGCTCTGACCCAAAATACAGGCTGGAAGTCAGCTGTTTCCGTAAATCACATTATATGCATTAATACATTACATACGGCAACAAAAAAGTGCAGGAAAACCATAAAACTCTTTTTGATAGTTTCAATTGGCATGAAATCACTTTAGCACATTTTACATAAACCGTTACATGCTTTGTTTTCACTGGGGTTCCAATGATTTTTGAATGCCAGTTAAGTCAGGACCACTTTAGTCAAAGTAAAACTTTACTACCATTTGGCAGTAAGATATATTTGGCAGTATGGCTCTGTTCTGAGACCTCCCTGCCCTTTCATGTGCATACATGGAAATCCAAAAGCAGGGAGAGCAGCATCAAAGACCCTCCATGGGGAACAGAACAGGGCCAGCAACAATGACATCAGCAATGACATTGGTTAAGTCAGACATGACATGTAAAGGAGGAGCTGGGCTGGTGGTGGGTTTGCACAGCAGCATGCAGAGAAAGCAGCAAGGGTAGGCATGCAAAATCAGTTTAAATAACCTGCTCTGTATGAGATTTGCCAATTAAATGCATAGGAGTGAGTCAGCTGAACCATCAGCTGATGGGGGCTGCTTAAGAGTCTCTGTCTGTCTAATGATAGGACTAGCTTAAGATCAGCTGGCTATCAGCTGATTCAAACTGGGCTGAGCTTCACTTCATGGCCTGCCTGAACTAACGCTATGCTCAATTAGTGCTACCAGGACTTTGGATTGCAGCCATGGATAGCTAATATTGTTGTCTGATAGTCAATGCAGAAAACCAGGATACAAATAAGAAGAATAAGAACATATTTGTGCATTTGTCCAATCCAATTATTGCATTAAAAACAAATTAGACTAAAGGCTTCCCATAGTCAGACAGTGTTGTGCTGATCAGCTCTACAATAAATCAAACTGCATCATATCCAGGTGGGCGACATATCAGATTTTTAATGAAAGGCCAATATAAGTGCCATAACTTCATGTTCTCCAGCTTGTGATTTGTGCTGTCAGATATGAAAGAAATGGAGGATTTTTGACAAATGAGACAGCATTTCCTCTGCTCTGTTATTTCTGCAGGCAGTTACAGACCTGCCCCGCTGCTTGTTACGTAACTCAGTAACTTTTGCTTCTCTTTCCAGTGTGGAACATTAAACCGGCCCTCCTTCCCCCAGCTGCCCTCTTCCCCAACACACACCAGGCTTATTTCCTTCCCTTCACCTTCTCAGCAAATGTTTTGACACTGGATAGATGTTGATGGCATGGCCTGCACCAGCGTTGAAAACTTTTTGAATTGTTACCATGTGGCTAAACTTGGCCGCCTGCTGCATGTCACTGCCCTTCAAATGTCTGCTCGGCCACCCCACCATTTCAACAAAAAACACCCCTCCTCCGCTTAGAGTTCTCCTTTCTCCTCACCGCACAACCCACTTCCCTGACGAACCCCAGCCTCTATCTCCTTTCTTGATCCACACCGTCCTTACACCACCCCAGTCCTGAGGCATGGTGTCCTCTTCAAATTAAAAAAAAAACAAAACAAAAAAAAAACAACAAAAAACCAAAACAACCACAAGCCCGCATTCTTGCTCAAACAACCCCCCCATCCCGTCCTGACCAGACATCAATCTCTCCTTCTGTTTCTCCTGTTTCCACTTCCCAAATACCACGAACCTCCTCCCTGCCTTCCCCTTCCACAGTGCAGAGGGAGGAAGCCAGCCGAGGGCAGCGAGTTTAAAGACATAACACGATGCCATGTGGTCATTATCCTAACGGCCGTTGTGTAACAGAGCCCAGGGTAGAAGAGTGGGACTCCAGAAGCTTCGGAGGTGCGTTCACTGACCATGAGGAGACCATCTGAGCTGTCAGCACTGGATATCTGTCACTGCTGGCCCTTCACACACTAGCTGTGCAGTGCAGACATGTGTGAGTGAACATTGAGTAACCATCTGGAGAGACGGGTGATTTTGTACAACCAGACCTGAGGGAGTACATGTGCTGCATTTCATTTGTTGATGCAGACTGATAAATCATTTTGGTAATATATCAGGCTGAAATTGGCTGATATCTATCTATCTATCTATCTATCTATCTATCTATCTATCTATATCTATATCTATCTATCTATCTATCTATCTATCTATCTATCTATATATATATATATATATCAAAAAAAGAGAAAAAAATGGCATAAGCATTTATTTGGTGGTTGAGTCTACGTGGTTCTTCTCATTGTTGGACTCACTGATAGATTATGTGCTTATTCAATGTTTTTGTCAGTTTAGTCTAAAAGGTCTTCACCTCAACTGATCATAGGAAATTTTGCTTAGTGCACCTTCAAAGGTGTCCGATGCAATTTTCCTTGTAAATACGCCTGGCTTGAGGCCTAATAACATGTTGAATGCATTTCCTGCCTCAAAAGACATTTGCAAAGTCTTATTTTGGAATATTTGCTGGAATATTTGGCAGGGAAAGGCCTAGAAACTTGTCAAATGTCACTTTCTTAGCAACTTTTTCAGAACTAACCTACTACAGCCTCCCAGTGGTGACAACTAAACACTGCAGGGAAGAGGTCACAGCCATGACTGTTGAAATTTCATTGTTTACACTAGCATTAGTAATATGTCACTCCCATGCTCATGACATGTGGATCCAGAGTCCCTCATGTGCACTATAGCCCCACTAATGGTCACAACATACAGGTGCACAATGCAAAATTGCCAAGGGTTGATTTAAATAAGGGCATTTAGCCTAAACTGACAAAAAATGTGGAGTAAGCACATAATCTGATGGTTGAGTCTAATGATCCTCATCATCGGCCTGACTCACTGATAAATTACATATTTATTCCACATTTTTCATCATCACTTTAATCAACTCTCAGCAATTTTGCATAGTGCACTTTTAAAATTTTAATTTCACAATAGAACATAATTTTTTTTTTTATGAAATCAGTCACATTTGGTTAAAATGGTCTAATATGGTCAGATGAAAAACAAGGAAATTTTACATACATACCGTTTTTGGGAGAAATTGTAGGTAGTTTATCGTCTGCGTTTCTGACCGCTCGCGTATTCAGGCGACCCTTGTAAATATGTCCATCCAATCCGAGGATATCGACTTCCTCCGCCTAGCCAGGCAACACAAAGACAGGCAACAGACAGCAGTAAGTAAACAGTAGTTATTTCTCTTTGTAGATACTATAAATTGTCTTGAACAACATTCACACATTGCTGTGGTACTGATCTCACATAGTGATGTCACGATAAAAAAAACTGAGGGTAAATTTTGGCCTCCACTTATTGATAATCAAAGAGGAAACAACCACCAATATAATATGAAGTCCCAGTGGCTGTATCACAAACTTGTGTAGGAGATAAGTTCTCAGTGTTGTTGCAATTCCCACTAGTCACCAATAGATGTCAGAGTTTGCTTAATACCACTTTACGTAACATGAAAAAATACATTTTCAGGAAAGCATTAACTTAGAGTATTCCTCTTTCCCTTTTAAGAGCTTAACCTTACATAGCTTCCATCAGCTTGATATTTCTTACTGTGGTGTATATTATTGTGTGCCATCCTTAAATTACAGTAAAATACAGATTTAAAAGGCAGGTAAGATCAATCCCTCATACCAGCTGAGAGGCAGACAGGGGCTGTCCGTCCATCTCGGTCTGGATGAAGTGTGTGATGTGCTGAAAGCGAGTGTATCGTCGGCTGGGGGATGTCAGTGTGTGACTCCCCCCACAGCTACGGGCCAGGTAACTGTAGTCTGCTATGTCAGGGATACGTTCACTGCTCAGACAGAGGAGACAAACCAGCAAGAAACATGACATGATGAAAACACAGGAGCTTCGGTGAAAATACTGAGATGATTTACACAAGACATTTATACATATGGGTGTTTTTTATTTATTTGTTTAGTGTGCTTTTTTCCTGTTTTTTGCATCAGCATCCCTTGATCTATATCTTTAAATTATTGTTGGGCCATTGGGACGATTCTGGACTGGACCTACATGCAGCACTCCAGCCTGTATGTGTTTATAGGTTTCATTCATCTTTTTCTACTTTATAGTTCTAGTGTTGTGTTTTCTGTTATGATCCTTACCAGTCTTATTTCTATCTCTTATTTCTTTACAATATCTTCTAATTACTTGCCGCTACAAAGACCCAGATTCCCTACAAGCACCCTTAAAGTTTCATCTTATCTTTAGCCCTGCCTGTCCCTGACTCACTGCTTCATCCTGCTGTGGTTGATGTGGCGCAGGGGACTCAGGAGCAGAGGGTGCCGGGACAGGCACTCCATCATGGTGTCCTGGTTGTTGGGCCTGTCAGGCTGTTTTATGCGACTCTGCACCTTCTCTATCTGCCTGCACATCATGTTGTGGATCTTACGGAGCTGTGCCAAGCTCCGGTCAGAGTGCGCTATCCCGTAGTTGCAGACGTTGGTCCCTGGCTTCATGCTGAGATTGCAAAATGGGCTTACAAGTGTCAGATGCTGAGAAGACTGTCAAGTGTTTTAGGGTTTGACCAATGCGGGTTTTGAAGGCTGCATTGAACCTACAAATAGCCAAGACTTTGCAGCAGTTCATTTTTAAAATTTTCACATTGGATCATATTGGTGCTTAAAAAAATACACAAAATTACAGCAAGGTTCACACTCATGACTTTACCATTACTTTACCTGAATTATAGCTTTATTTCAAAAACAAAAAGAAATGTCTGCTATTTTGTGAATTATTGTAAGTACAAACAACAGGAAACTGCTAAGACTATATACACTGTGAAGGTCAGTCAAATCTTATTTCAAACACTTAGTTTTTTAAATTCCAGTCCAAGCTTAAACATACAATTTGCAATTTTGAATTGGTTGATCAATCTCTAATACAGTTGGTTCTGCTTTAGTCAGATTTTAAAGTTATAATTTTCCATAACTTTTCCAAGGCCTAGAGATTTTACTTTCAAATTTACTGATTTATCCAGGTTTCTCATGACTATATGAACCCTGTTTGAGTCTCTTGCTCCACCTGCTGCTGAGCAGAGGACATAGGCAGGGTGTGCTGTGGTCACTGTGCTGATCTCACCTCCTGTAGTGCTGGCGAACCTGCTCCAGGGCATAAACAGTGTAGGGCCTGCTGGACTTGTGGGGGGGAAGTGCAGGGCTGGAGGGCACTGTCACTATATGCCTTTTATTCCGCAAGAAAACACAGAATCAAACAGGAAAACAAGAGCTTGTCATGCACCATCATTCTCAGATTACAATACATTGCTTCTGCGGCTCTGATGTTAAAACTAGACAGAAAATCTAATCATTCTTATTATTGTAGTAACTCTGATTATTAACTCACGGTCCTGACGCCTGCATGTCAACGGGACGGTCACAGGAGATGCAGTGGAATCTGGCCACAAGTTGTCTGATTCAGAGCAAAAAGAAAGAGTAAGCTGTTTTGACCTCTGTGAACATGCTTGAGAACAGAAATGCTACATGATTAGACTTAAAGTAAATACAGCCACATTCTTTATATTAATCATGTAAATAATAAGCAACTTTGACAAAAGTGATACCAGATCTGCCATCATTTTGTATTACCTAGTCAAAAAAAAAGTTATCGATCAGTTTCGAGTTAGAATAATTTATCTCTTTATGTTATGCAGTTGAAAAGCAAATCATCATTTAAGTATCACATTAAAATTTTTTTTTTGTTAAGTAGATAATTGTTGCATGATGATGGTTGCAGTCATGCTCAGCATTCATTATGCTTATCTCTTGTTATGCTTGCTATTATTCTATATTATTTAAATATTTCATTGGTATTATGCATGAATAATATCTGCAGCAAAAGACACTGTAAGTATGACATGATCATATTTTTAATATATTATGTTTGATGTAGTGCTGTATATTTTCATTATGGACCCCAGGAAGACCAGTTAAGGCTATCCTATTAGCCTATTGGGGGTCCTACAATGAACAATACACAATATACAATTTACCTTTTAAGAATAATATTGCTTTATGTTCTATCATTGCTCCAAGAGATCTATCAGTCAGTGGACATCAGCTGGGTGTGGCAAGTTGTACCACTTGCCATATGTGAGAGTGAGTAGTGCACACTACTATGTAGCAGTTTTTATCAATATCATGGAAAACAAAGATCGAGCAATAAATCTACTGAGAAGCTGGATCTAAATAAATAGGCCACATCAGGGAGCATTCAAGACCAAAACTCCCTCTAACATGACAGTTTGGTGACCAATGTCAAATGATTTGTCACCCAATAATAATATCTTGTCAGTCATGCTGCAGCATGTTCAGTGGTTTTGGTGGTAAATGATACTGGATGAAGGGAAAAGTCTGAGCACCACACTGCCTCCAAGCAAGCTGCCACTTACCTTCTGATGCCGGCAGCGTCCTCATGCTCTGGGGCCGGCTGGGCCTGTAGCTTCTTTTGGATTATCTTCCAGCGATCTTCGAGCTGCTTCTTCACAGAGTCCAGCTCAATCCGATTCAGCTGTGGTGAGATCAGAGCTAAGTTACTATTCTGTGAAATATCATAAATAGAAACAAGCCAACAGTAACCATGACAACGCCCTGGGTGAAATGGTGTTCTGGATGGATAAACAAGAACAGGTAAAATTCTCAATAGAAACCCAGAATAGTTGTAATTTCTTTCTTTCTGAGATGTTGAGATGCCTGACAGTTGACTGGAAACAGTGGAAATAACATTATAAAAAAAAACACTTTTTCTCCACCAAAAGGGCTACAACAATACAACGCTCCTGCTTAGCACAGCTGTTGCATCCCTACCTTACACTCCATCTCAGTGGACATCTTGTCGATGACCTTGTGCCAGTCCTCCTCCTGGCCCGTCACTTTGCTCAGCAGCTCGTGGAACATGGCGTTGAGCTGCTCTGTCATGGAGTCAAACTGCAGACGGCTTACTTTGCTCTCCAAGGCACATTTATCTGCTTTCTTTAGGGGTGAGAGAGCAGGAGATATTAGGTTACAGCAGGACACAGTGGACAGGAGGCTGGTAATGATTAGCACAAGGACTAAACATGTATGGTCAACTTTGGCATGTTGGGATTTGTAGGAACCCTCATGGGCAGATTATAGTTTTACTTATACCAACATTTCTCAGGGCTCTGACTCCATGAAATGTTTGTATAACAAAGACACACACGGGACAGTCGGCACCCGTCAATTTCACGGCTGATGAAGTCTTTGATGATGCAAACATGCGCTCGCAAAAGTTGAACTATTTTCAACTTTTTGACGGACTCTGCTGTGATATTTCATTCACATTGATCCATAAAGCTACTGTCACAAACTGTAGTTCTCATGGAGATACATGTCATAATCTCAAATGCCTCATGTCAACACGGCCAAAAACTCCAACCTGCCGACAGGGCCGACTTGTCAGTCGGCCCTGTGATGTCTACTTTTTAGTAAACTGAAGTGAAGCCACTTACGATTTCAATCTCCATTTCAACCAGCTGCTTGTCAGCTTTCTTCTCCTCCAGTTGCTCCATGGACTTGTACAGTTGCTGTGGAAACATCATTTGACAGTGATAATGTGAACCAGAGGCGAATGAATAAATCTTACCCTGGATGGCCCAGGCCAACTTGTTGTACCTACTTGTTGTACCAAGTTGTACCATCATGGCTAATGTGTATTTAACTACCAATCTTATTAATTCACTTGTTGGTGATTCAACATAAGAATGATTTTTATTTCTTGGAACAATGCTATTTGATTTGAATTATTAAACTATGATCCAAGTCAATTATTTGATTCAGTGCTTTCAAAAATGTATATCCATTAATAAACAGGCAATAATGTAGGACTATCCTTTTTCTTCTGAAATGTAAAAAAAACCCCATCAGAATAGGTTTAGAGAATTCTCTTAGATCAGCGCAATTTGAGCTTTTTTTCTAACAATAATGAATGGATTGATTTGTCATTTACACAAAAGTGACTGTGATTCATTGTAGTTATTTCTTTTAGTTGACTCATTCAATTGCATTGATGCAAAGAATGAATCATTACAACTCTACCTTACTGACAAGTACATCAGAACTGACCTGTAATTATCAGAATAACATGCAATATTATGACACTAAATAATATGTTCTTTAATTTTTCAGAATAACCAACCAGTAAGAACCAACCAGTAAGAACTAGAAGTAATTGATCGATTTAGAATTAGAAATGGTTTCTGATGCAAAGTATCCACTTCCTTTTGTCTCTTTATGAATAAATACATTATTAATCACTTGTAATCTGCTCCCTGAGCTTCATTTCTTGCACATTACTGTGTCCTTGATGGGAGATTGTTGATACATTTCAGCTTAATGGATAAAGTAATAACATCTCATTAATATTATTAACCTATGTTTATTATTTCATAAGGGATGTAACACATTTTAAATGATGACAAAATAAGACTGACTAATAATGTGACAAGTCATACTAATAAAATGAAAGCAACAATTTGAGTTATGACATTATTAGTATGAGTGATTATTACATCACCAGTCAAAAATATATTACACTTCTCTCAGTGTAATAATTGCCACTTAATACATCATTGTGAGGTCATTTATTGCATTAGCAGGTTTCATTACATTTTAAATTTGTTTAGAGGGACATTTTATTTATTTATTTTGTATCCTGCTTTCGTGTTTTATTTTTAGTTCACTCAGCCCCAAATCACCTTACATATCTCCATACTAAGGCACAATAAGATATGAGAGGATACAACTTTAATAATCCCTGTGGGGAAATTGTTGCTACATGGTTATTGCAGCAGCAAATAGTAAAAGGATACAGCAAAGAAGTAAATAGGACAAAATAAACATAATAAGCAACAATTTCAGCACTATGAGATGTAAAGTAGAAAACTGTGAGTGTAAAACATGACAAAAATATGGTTTAGAGCGTTAAGATGTGCAAAACAGCAGCAGCAGACACTGAGGCAGCGATGTGAACAGTTTTTCCTGGCCTACCTCGATGTGGCTCTGTTTCCTGCTGTTATCTTCCACCAGCTGCCTCGTGGTCTCCTGGATTTTCTCACACTCAGCCTGCAGCTGGAGGATTGCCTTCTGGATATCGTTTGTCAGTGCCACATTCTGAGATACACACACACACACACACACACACACGAGATTGCTATTTGAGCAATGGAAAAAAGGAATATCGTCTTCACTCTTTTCACCCCTATTGTTTTTTAAGCATGTAAGTCTACAAGGCTGTTCTGATTGAGCTCACTTAATCTATGACCTTAATGCCCTGATCAGATTCTACACTGGTTCACCACACTGTCTCCTTGTCTTGATGCCTGCTTGCCTCTGTGTCCTGCAGTGTCCCTGCTGTGCCTCCTGTGTGCTGTTCGAGCATGTCGCTAACCGTATCCTGCAGCCTCTCATAGCGCAGGAACAGCAGGCTGAGCTTCCTGCCAACATCTACCGTGCTGGCGGCGAACGCTGGCTCCACCTGACCCTGACCGAGGTTCTGGCTATCACTGTGATCCTGCTCTGTCTCGTCCTGCAGGTTACTGGTCAGCAGAGAGGACGAGGACACCATCATGTCCTCCAACATGCTGCGCAGATCGTCTAGCTGGGGTCAGAGGGCAAGGGAGTATAGTTATACTGTGTGTGTTGGGTCAGGATTGGTCTTTTATTTAAAATGGCGACTGGCAAATTAAGGTGGGCTCGTGGAGATCTAGTGGAGATCTCAAGGTCTCCAACGATAGATTCAAAGATCCTGCTGAATTACAGGGAAATGTAATTGTTAATGTTAATGTAAAAATATGTGGTAAATATGTGAATAGGTATCGGTATTTTTCATTCATTGCAGTGAGAAGATTTTCTTCAACAGTCTGTAAAAACCTGCAAGGAAAAACCTGCCTCACCCTGATTTACGGAACTGACAACACACCTAATTAGTTCAATTTCATTAGTTGATGGTCTAAATGTCTTTTCAGAGCCTTTTCCAGCCTGACTAGTAAAAACGTATCATGGAAAGACTTAATCTTTGCAGTTGATGTTATTTTTTAGCATGAAAATAGTAAATCTGGCTTGTGTAAAAAAGAAGTCACAGTACTTCCGTCCCTGGCCTGCCTGTCTGACCTGATCTTGAAGGTGATGGTTTGTTGTTGTCGTCTGTGCAGACAAAGCTCCTCCTTCCTTCAGCTGTTTCATGTCCTCCTCCAGTGTGTGCACTTTCCTCCTGGACATTAAACACAGACCACCTTCTAAACTGCTCTAAACACCAGCCAATGTTTCACCCCTACGTGAAAAAAACTGCTGATTTTTTTCTGTCTCTGGAGGAAAGCAGGTTGGGTCAGTTGGTGTAGATATATGTTCAGCAGGTGTACTTCCTCTCCCTGTGAGCTGCCATCTGTCATTTACCTGAGGTGGGATATCTGCTCTCTGAGCTGACGAAAGCCTACACTCTCTGAATCCACATTCTCTGAGGCTCCTTCTGAGGTGTTTTCAGTCCCTTGGCTGCCTAGATTCATAAACATCTCCTCCAAACTGTCCAGCTTTGGACAGACACATGGCATTGTCAGAACCACAACCACACAGATATACAGTACATGATGCTGAGGTATTTGTTTTGGTGTTGATGTGTGACCTGCTAGAAGTAAACATTGTTTTTCTCACCCACCTTCTCCCTGTCACTCATCAGACTGTCTATCAGAGCTCTGTGGTGGTTCAGCTGATCCATCAGGTTATCAGACAGATCCCGTGCACCTAAATGTACAACACATCGGGTCAGTACCACTAAACTTGTGCAGCAAGCGGTGTTCAATTCATGTGTAATCTATGAAAACAAAAAAAAGTTGTTTTTTTAGCTGTATGAAGTTTCTCGTGGCTCACCATCTACACTTCCTATGAAAACAGGGAAAGCAGTCCCTGCTAGTTCAAATACGTAATAAATGTGATTTTTTTTTACCTCTCCAACACAGAACTGACATACTTAACTGCACATTGTTTAAGTGTACTTACCATTTTGTTTTACAGCTTCTACATTCTAATAATACGTTTTCATTTTCCCACCTTTCTCATGATCGCGGCTACTACTACTCAACAAAGTACATCGTAATGTGGTAGTATGGACTATGATTCAGCATGGCATATGCTAAGTGTTAGCATGGAGCATCTGAGTCAATGATTTACCAGGGACACATGTATGATTTTGGTTGATTTCAGTAACACTGTATTCTCAATGTATTGCTGTTTATATGGATAAAATGCTATAACTAATGGGACAACT
>OMLF01013666.1:0-10031 GCA_900302615.1 Holocentrus rufus | reverse complement strand
GAGAGGGGGGGTATGTTATGTAGTTGAGAACAACAGAGGAAAAGTTTGAGTTGCACAGAAAACATGTGTGGAGATTAATTGCCCAGCGGAATGGAGTGGGAGTTCAAAAGACAGCGATCAGATTTCAACTTGTTTCTCTTCCCTCCGGCTCCCAGAGAGATAAATCAAACACCAACAGACGAAACACTTTATCTTGTACCGTGATCTACTGCCCCTTTAAAACGTCAAATATCAACATCCACGTTGCTGATGACTCCTGATCCAGTCCAAGACTCGGCTGCCCGGCCCGGGTTTTGCGTCTAAACAACTTTTAAGTTGTCTCTCCAGGCAGGAGAGGCATGGCAGGGAGTGACGGCCAATCAGGAGCAGCTGTAGGCAAGACTGTTACGAGTGACAAACAGCCAATAGGAGCTTGCTGTGAAGGTGTGGGTCAAGCAGCTGGACCATAGACTTAAACCAGATGGACACAATGAACCCCACACACACACACACACACACACAAACATCCATTTACACGTGCGTGGACAAAGCATCTGTGCACAATAGATTACCTACAGGATTTTCTCAGTCTATTAACAATGTCAACGGGTGTCGCCGGCTTTGCACCTGTCAGGCCGAGACAAGCAAACAGTCTGAAGAGCTACAGGTCTTCAATTAATAAATGCCTCGTTTTTATATGAATATCTTTCCTTAATTGTTAATCTCTACTAAGGCTCATCGCTTTGTGTCTTCTATTGGATTAATCAGCCGGGGGCGGTGCTGTTCATTCTATTTGAAGTACTGCAGCTGATATTAGAGCTTCAGAATAAATATGAGTGAGTTTGACAGTTTTAAGACAATGACATCAGTGGGTGAGTAAGGGATCGGGGCAACTTTTAATTGAGGATTTAGTCAGTCATCCTCCTTCAGCCCACACCCAGTTCATGGAAGTTCTTACATTTGGTTCACTGAACACCTGATGCTGAACAGGACTTTCCCAGAAAAACATCCTCTGGCACACAGGAAGTGATGCGGTTTACATTTCAAGCGGCGACGGTGCTTTGTTTGGAATAAACAGAAGAAGAACTGGGTAGTTACCTTGAGCAACGAGAACTCCCGTGGCTGAACCGACAGCCAACAAAAAAAAATGATTTGAACCAGATTATCAGAATTTACAACCAAAAGACAAACTTCAAACCTTCCTATAATCACTGTTTTCAAGTTTGTCGGTCTTCAAACTGGGGGCCGATGTGGGCCAAAGTTCAGCCTCCCTCTTCCTTTCTCGTACTCGTCTTATCCCTCTCTGTCACCTTTCTCAGTCACTCTCCGCCTCTTGCATTGTTCATTGTGATCTGGCCCAGCTTGCTGCTAGTGAGAGCAGTGGGGACCATAACGCTGCATGCCGGGTGGAGTGGCTTGTCATTAGCACAGCCCATAAACTCCCACCGACAGAACGCAGCAGTCTATGTGGTGTTTGTGTGTGTGTGTGTGTATACCTGACTGTTCCTTCAGTCCCTAAGAGAGTATTTAGGAGGACCATTACCAGGTATACATCACTCCAGAGCGAGCTGGAGGCAGGTAGTGTAGGGAGTGTGAAGGCCCTCAGGCATTATGATCATGAAACATCCTGATACTGGACACACAACCATGACAGACAAGGCACACAAACTACATGTGAACGAGGAATATGGAGATATCCTGCTATGTCACACAAATAAACAGTGGTTGGTACAGTGTCCCGAGAGTAAACCTCAAGACCTTTTCAAGCACTTTCAAGGTACTTAAACCAAAAATTCCAGATTCTCAAATCCTTTCTCATCTAATCTAAATTGTTACTTTAATTGCAATTGGGAAAAATAAAGAATTCCTTTAGACCGACAACAATCAATATATATTGCCACTTTGTTTATGCTGTTCACATTAACTTTGTAGTTTTGATCAGGATTATTTAATGCTTGATAATTTCTAGAGTACAGGATCATTTCAGTTATTAAAATATTTTTGACATGAGTGATTGTGTAGATGAAACACCAGATTATGTTGAAAATCAAGCAGTTTTCAAGGAGTGTTTCTGAATTCAAGCATATTCCTAACCATGAAAATTTAACAGTTAGAATTAAGCATTTTCAAGACTTTGTATAAACCCTGGGATTTTAACTGAGATTATATGAACCTCTAAAGTACCTTCACATACAATAACTCCTGTTCACACACACACACACACACACACACAAACAGAGAGACTTTGTAACTTGACCACTTCTTTAACTACGAGGCAGATTGATCGTCATGGCCTCATGAGGGTCTCTATGGGACCAGGTAACTATAATGGCCTCTTGTTAGACAGGCCGGAGCGGTACAGACAGGAAGCCCAGTATACTGAGGTCACCCACGGTCCATGTGCGACTGCTGCCTTCCTCTGGCTCCATGACAAAGGTGCCAATGAGCAGGGAGACAGTGGGTGTCAGGCTGGGTGGGGGGTCAGTGACAGGGCCAGTGGACAAGCTCAGCACTGAAAACAGCCCATGTTAGAAGGTGAGGCGATGTGACCACAGGCTTCAGATTACAGGAATGTCAGTGGAAAAGTCTAGCTGTGTTTTTTACAGACTAGTTACAAGAGGCTAAGGAGAGGCCGGAAAAAAAATGGGGGTTGATATCTTAAAATGTGGCTGTGTGCTAGCAAGAAAATGTGATGCTATTCTTTAATATAATATAAAGTTGTATTTTCACCAGTATAGATGACAATAACTGGTCTGATCTAGGTTGATAAGCAGTGCTGGATCACTAGTTAAATGTTTCCCCTGTCTAGCCCCACCCTACTCTGTCTCCTTCCCCTCCCCTTTAAAAGCCCAACACCATTTTCCGAAACAAATCATTAATGTGTTATCCAGTCCTCCTGGCAGTCATTAGTCACAAGTGGCATCATTGTGTTTGGGGAAAACAGGATGTGTGATCAAACGTGGGGCGAAAAGTAAACACGAGCAGGGGACTTTGATACCAACTTTTTAGGGCCAACATGAGGGTGTTGCTGCTTGTGTACATGGAAGACAATGGAGATAATAGCAATTTTCAAGATAATATATAACTTTTTTTTTTAACTTCCCAGCCACTCAGACCTCAAAGATTATAAAACAAAGAATAACAGAGAAAAGGTCTGGAACCACCGAGCTATCAAGAAGTCTGATAGGCAAAAACAGGCACATACAGTGGTATGAAAATGCATATATTCAGTTGAATGCATTGTTGACCATATTAATCAGCACCAGCCAATGAGTGTGAAGAATATGGAGCTTCATCCCTGTCTGAACACGTTAGCAGACTTTATTAACAGTCCACGGGAAACAGGAAAACCTACAGGAAACTTATGTTGTAATTCCTACTTGAGTATGATGAGCAGACTCCAAACACTATAAAGGTTGCAAGAAAGTATATCTGCCCTCCTTTTGAGAAGAAAACGAAACCCTGTGGGATTTGAAAATCCCACAACAGGAATCACACACGCTGACTCACAGATAAAAGTACGGATGTGTTCTTACCTGTTGAGCAGGAGAGGAAGGAGGAGGAACCGCAGCACACACATAGGAGAAAAAAAAAGAAAGAAGAGAAATGCAATTTAGAACAGCCAGCACTGGATAAGTAATTCTTACCAAAGTCAGTCAAAATGAGTCAGTCAATTATGGCCGGATTTCAGCAAATACAAAGATTCCTGCAGATTAGCTGTAAGATATGGCTCACTGTATGCAAGCTATCAGCACGAGTGAGTAATGTGTAACAACCCTAAACCACTTAACCACTTTTTCAAGTTTTAACATGACAGGTTTGGCCAGCTCCTTAATTTAAAACAAATTGGTGTGTGTGTGCGTGTGTGTGTGTGCATTTTGATAAAGTACAGGGAGTTACACATAAGGAAGATGAAAGGCTAATGACATCGTCACCTCATTACTTTCTAACACGCACTCAGTCTTGCTCCTATCACTGCTGGGAACTTTCTCAAAATCGATTGCACATAGGCACAAGGACATACAAACATCTTTTACACACACACACACACACACACACACAAATGAAAACACAAACCTTTCAGAAAATCCTCCTCATTGACATAGGAAGCAAGAAAAGGCTTTTTCGAATCGCTGATATACTGCCATGAGAGAAAATGTCCAGATAATGAATCGGTTTGCCCCACAACATTTAAAGAAATATATACCGAGTGTCCAGCTGCTAGGAAAATGTAGTTAAAGCCTTTTTTCAGAGCAAACAAAAAGACAAAAGGAGATGTATCGATTTTTAACACAGCCTACTCTATTGTCTCCACACTGAGAGTGGGTTTCTCATAGAAAGTGACAGTCACAGCTATTATACCAGAAATATAGCTAGCCATTAGGACAGAGAAAAAAAAAAAGAGGAGACTATTATACCTGTCTGGAAAAAAAAAACTCAAAGAGAAGAATCAGTTTTCTCTAGAATCACAGACCAGGTAAGAAACTAAAAGAGATTCAAAGATTGAGAGGCAGTCTGGGAGACGTTTCAGTGTCTGGATGTGACTTGATATATCAGTATGGATGAAGAGCAGAGGACGTGTTAATATTGATAGCGCCCCTGCTTGAACCTCCTTGGGCAGATTACTGTTTGAATGATAAGGACAAGCGTCTGATGTTATTGTACTGCACATACTGCTGCTGCAGCAGTTAAAAGCAACAAACTTTCTCTGTCTTGGAGCAGATGTTTTGACAGATGAGCGGGTGGATGGGTGAACAGTGTCTCGCTTCTGTCTCTCTCACTCGTGAACTTTGGGTGAACCGTGTCGTACGCGGGGATACAGATGATACAAGCTGCTTAGAAAGTGCATGAATCAGGGTTATTACCGCGGCATCTCTAGTGTTTGCATACACAGATCTCTGTTTGCACAATTGAGTTTACCCATCTGCCTAGTTTGACATATATTTTTTCATGTAAATGTGAAACTGTCAAATTGATGTGAGATGTGTAAGAATAGAGTCTTAAAGGGGAAAGAACCACACAGCCACACTCTGATTTCTGTTATGGAAAACAGGCTCTGATGGGTTGAAACTATTTGGAAAAGGGACGGCAGTAATGGACTTTTAAATACGTCGCAGGTGATTGGATCAACCATCTGTCTGTGATTAGCTAACTTGTCCAATCACAGTATGAGAGCGCCAGAAATGAGCGAGCATATTGATAAGCATGTTGTTAGCTTGTTAGCATGTTGGAACATGAATCTTTTTTGATGTAAGGAAAATCTGTGTTGATGCCCTGCTGTTCCTGTTTTCCAATTTAGTGCACTGCAGCCTCTTGCTGTCTGTATCACCGAGGTTCCTCAAAGGATGCTGACTGGACTGAAACAAGATCAGACGGCTGCCCGGGGTTTCTTTATATTTGCGGCTATTTTTTCTTATAATGATCACTGACTAGAAGTCATAGATTACCCACCTCTTATTTACCACTACATCACTGTTTCATAGTTATCATATTTCCTTTTCTGAGAAATGTCTGGGGAGTCCCTGACTGTTGCCACGATGGGGAGGCTACAAATCCAACGCAGAAACCAGAAAAAAAGCCAACATTAACACTGGTGATAAAAAAACCCTCCTTAAGCCATTCCTCCAAATATTAAAGAGGCCCATGGTAGACAGACCTCATACTAGCCTGACAGATAAAACGATGCTGTAACTCAGTACACTGCATTACTAAACTAAAATATCAAGTGTGCCAGATGTATTGAGCGCTACAGTGTTCCTGCTTTCTATCGTCGTACCTAATGAAGTGCTGTCAGCATGATATATTCTACTTTAAGTGCATTTAATATGCCTTTTCCAGAGTATGTAAAACATTCAAACAGACACAGTTACACACACACATTTGGAGGCATGCAAGACAACTTCACAAAGCGCCTGTCAAAAATCTGCAGTACAATTTCAGTTGTTAAAGTGAATACAGAATGCAATAAACTTCCCCTGCTTGCATTATTCTTATTATACTGTACAACACTGCCCCAAGAGCCAAGATCAAATTCTCCACATAGGAAACTGAGCCTGAGTCTTACATTGTATGTGGAGGCAGAGGGAGGCAAGAGGCTGGTCAAAACTGTATTAATACTGCCCCCGTCTGGAGGAGAAGGTAAACTGCAACTACTGGTTGCACCACTGAGCTGACTATTCTGAACATTGCTATAATGAAATACTAAATGGCTTCATTGACAAAATAAAGATGTACACAGAATTGACAGTGGGCTTTAGTTTGGATAAGCATACCACAGAGCCGGTATTTCTGGAAGCATGTTGTGTCACAATGCAGCAAATTGCCCTGAAAATAAGAAAAACTGCAATCAAACCTCAAAAAGTTAATTCATTTCACTTTTGTTGTTGAGGTCAGATCTTTCAAATGCAGCAGCAGCATAAGACAGCATCATAATAACTGACAGTCACATGGTTTTAAACCTCCACATACCCAGCTGATTGGAAAACTGCAATGCCACATATGTTTGGTATATGTGGTCAGCTTTGATATATTATACTAAGAATTGTACCCCTAATGTTGATGTTGATGTCTATTATGTTTTAGCAGGAGTGTTTAACCAACTTCTACTCTGAATTGAATCCACAAAAAAATCCATAAAACGCCAACAGAGAGTGGATGGGGGACAAGGAGATACAGTGAGAAATCAACAGTCAGCCTCTAATAACAGATTAAAAAGGAGTGTGTGCTCTTGAGCAAATGTTTTCATCACAAGAAAAGAAGAGTATTTGGGTGGATTGAAGGCACGATCAAAGCCTGTTTAAAATCTCTTGCAGGGGAGGCATTCAAAAACACACCAAAAAATGTAGAATTGAATATTTTTCTAAAATAAAACCTGCACTTTCACAAAACTAATATGCACAAGCAAACTAACAAATGTACACACAAGCCCACACACACACAACTGCAGATGCCAGATATATTAACTTGTCTTCTTCTTCTCTTCCCTTTGTGCATATCATTTGTTTAGTATTTCACCCAGCTTTTACTCTCTTCTTCTATCAGTTTTTCCCACTAGGTGGAGCATTTCAGTGCATGAGGATAAACAACAGCCAGAACGTTTTCAAAAGTGGATTGGAGCTGGTAGAGAGTCAGTGTCTTGTTCAAGGACACTTCAGCAAGGCAGAGGCCTGCTGACTAAAACCAGGCCTTGATGAATTACAAAAAAAATGTCCATGATACCAGCAGCTTTTCAACGTATCAAACATAGACATGCAGCTACATCATTACTGATTCTTAATATTAGCCAAGAAGACGCTCAAGTGCTAGGTAAACTATGCTGACTTAAATGGCAGGTGGCTAACGGTTAGCATCTGGAGCATCCAGCTAGTTTCCAGTGCCCGGTAACGATGTAAGGAAGACAGCAGCACAAATGTCCTACATAAGAGCTAAAGGGTAAGTGAAATCATATCCAGTTTTCCAAAATGGGTGAACTAACCCTTTAAGAAGATTTTAATTTTAACTACTGGCATTGTAATGTTCACAAAGACACTTGTGTGTCCTGATGGCTCAACAGGTAGAGTGTGTAGCATTCAGGCTAAATTGTCATTGCAGGTTTGATGCTAGCCCATGACATTTTTGCAATAATGCAAAAATGCAAAAATAAATAAAAAATACAAATCTTTGCCCTGGTAGGTGCACTAGAGGAAAGGTCACAAAGTCACTAAAATCAGCAGGTTTCTTCCTCCAGGGGTCATGAAAGTCAATTAAATTTGAAAAGATTTGAATAAACAGTATTCAAGATGTCACATTCACAGACAGGATCTGTGGTGAAGGACACGACAGTGGTCAAGGTGAATCCATAATATACGCGACCTGTGGTTTAGGGAATGTAATCATAGAGAAAATCACTTGTTGACTCCAAGTATGTGGATGTACAACACACAAGTCTTAAGTTGGTATTGACTTTGACTATACTGCCTAATGTACAAGTGCATATTGTAGTTCAATTAAAGGTGGACAATGTAGTTTTGAGAGTTTTGGGTTTTCAACTCAGAGTTGTGGAAACAATTTATGGTATATGAAAATATACAGTGCTCAGGGAAAAAGCTAGGACACTGAAAATTACCATTTTATTGCTGTTGTTTACAATTGCAGGGCCAGATATATACAGGGACAAATATATTTACTATTCAAAACAGCATCCTCTAGGCTTGTTTGATTTACAGTGCTTCAAAATGATTTTTCTTTGAATTTATGATAAAATGATAGACCAGAATTATATTATAGTAACAGGCTCTGCAAATGTAAACAATTCTCTCTCTCAAAGCTACATAGTGCACTTTTAATCAGGAGTGTTTGGGGACTGTGCAGCCTAAACAGTTAAAACCATAATTCCCCTAATTACTGCTAATTGGAAAATGCATTACACATGAACATGGAAATGAACAAACACACAGATCCCAGCTTTGCAGGAGCAGCTTCTTCCAATGATAATAGAAACTCTTGACATAGTTAAGAAGGCTTTATAAGAGGACAGGTGTATGGATGTGTGTATGGATGTTTTGTATAGTGAGAATTACATATGATATGATGTTTGAGGAAAGGGTAGATGGAGAGAGAGGAGGATACAAAAGGAGAAAAGGTATGAATATGCATATAAACACCCACTCTGTCACACATTGTACTCCAAAGAGCCAATTGTGGGATGTTTTTGGTGCCAAAAAGCTTGTTAGTTTGTGCTTTTGCTCTATCCTTCTTCCTCCTCCCTCTCTTGCTTTTCTCAGTCTCTCTTCATCTGTCTCCTTAGCTCTGTGGGAAGATACGAGCGGCAAAGCAAACATAAAAAAAAAAGCAGTTACATGGTTGCATGCAGAGAGGGAGAGCGAGAAAAAGAAAAGTACCGAAGGACCTTGTTAGGCCTAAACTGTTGTTCTCCAGACTGTCTCCTTTACTAGTGCACTGAATGTAAAAAAAAATTCACAGGGAAATAAAACACAATCGCAGATTCAAGAGATGGATGGACAGATTTGCTGGCTTGTCGTAATGTAATTGGCCAATTAATTTGACATTCATGTAAAAATGTAGGTGCAGCACGGCCAACATAGAAGTCCAAATCCTCCTGCAAATGTGCAAGTCATGAAAATTATCCGACACAGGGTGAATTTAAGGGAGTCTGTCCAGAACTTGTGAAACAGTAACTCGTACTGATGCTGCCATAATGGCATTCTGATACCATCTATCCATCCTTTCTTTTCTCACTCCATCCATCCATCCATCCATCCATCCATGCCTCCCACTCACTGTTGCCCCATGAGTAAAGGCCAAATTGCCAAGTGTCCCGTCCCAAGCGGAGCTCATTATACAGCACTAGAGACAGAGACAGAACAGAGGAGTCTGTGTGACACTGCTGGCCAGAGACAAACAGAGATGGGCGATGGAGAGGGGGTGGACCCATTTTAGCCATGATTAAAGGAATAAAGAACTCCCAAATAAAAAAAAAACAACAAAAAAAAAAAAAACAAGGGGCAGAAAATGCTGAGAGGGGAAAATGGGAAGGGAGGGAGCGAGATGAGAGGTCTCACTAATGAAGCCTAGCTGATTGAGAGCAGCCACTTGAGCAGACTGCACAACAGAAATCTGACAGCGCCGCTTCCAAAGACAAACACAATGTCAAATTGTGCTGCGCGGACACACACAGTCGCACACAAAGTTATGTACGGTCACGAACAGCTTGCATTCAAATATATAGCACCCACACACATAAACACACACATGCACGGACACAAAATATACCCTGAAGTACAAACACAACAATATAAAGCAGAATATGTTGACTGATCCATGAATACAATCAGGAGATCTTATAGGCACACCTAAAGAGGGAAGGAGGTCATTGAAAGTTCTTGTGTAGGCTGTTGGCAATTCACACACACACACACACACACACACTCACATGTCTGCTGCTTGCCATGGGCTAAGCATACTAGTGAATAGCGTTATTTTATCATAGCAAAACCATGTGAGTTTGGATAATGAGTGGTTACAGTGAGACAGGGTCAAACATGAAGTTGAAT
>OMLF01013665.1:0-10471 GCA_900302615.1 Holocentrus rufus | reverse complement strand
GACGTGGGGCATATGCAGGCACTAGCCTGGACCACAGAGCACAGCACAGAGATAATACAGTATTTCAGGAGGTGTGAGGTTTGACTGATGGGTGTGAGGAATTTGTCTCACTAAGAGCAACAGAATGAGAAAGAGAGAGACAGAAAGATTCAAGCAGAGGAAGGAAGAGGGAAAGGAGGAAAAGAAAAAGAACAAGTAATGGTGAGAGAGCAAATTTGGGACGTGGAAGCATATATTTATATTTATATATATATGTGTTCCAACTGTGAGATAGGCCTGGTTACTCAACTAAAATAAAATGAAGGACCAAAATGGTCTGCTTGGAAGAGATTGATCCTCTGTGTGCAACCAGGCTGTGAAATTATCCCCTTGGGCAGAAAGAGCATGAAAAGTGAAAATAAAGTCTCAATAAAGTCCCTCATGTACTCTGGATCGTTTGTTCAGCAGATCTCGTCTATTCCTACAGAAAACTGCTGTGCCTGTTAATTCAACTATCAAACCCACAACCACAAAAATATTATTCATTTCAGCTCAGCTTTTGCATGGCTTTAAAGATTTTGCATTGCTTTTGGAAATAAAAAGAAAGGCTACAGGTACTATGTAAAAAATATCCTGAGTAATCTTATGAATTACTTGCACGATGGAAAACTGAGTGCTGACTGGAGTGAGGACCATTGAGACTCAGCTGACAAAAACAATGGAATAAATGTAATTTATCATTAAGTCTGGCAAATTTTCTGTTTTTCTTATTCCATTTTTTTTGGCAACTCACTGTAAATGGTCCTTACCTCACTCGACCCATTGCAATTTTGCAGAACGCACGATTTAAATCTAACTAAAACACTTATGAATCTGAACTGGATGTCTACAAAATCAAAAACTCATCAACACGGGACAGCCCAATTAGTTATGGGTGCTCCTGTGCAGCCCAGTGCCAACAATGCGTAAAACCGAGGGATCTGTAACTAGCTGCTTGACTATGTTGAAGGGAGAGAGAACTTGCAGTGCAGCCAGTGGACTTGGACTCAGAGGAAGAAATTAAGTGGCTCATCAACTGGTATCTCTGGCCTCATCTGTCAAATCTAGCTTCTCTCTGCACCTGGTGTGTGCGTTGTGCGTGCATATGCATGTGTGTGGTTGTGTCTGATCTATGTGCACGCATTTCAGCCAGCCGAACAGTCTCCCATTACCAATTATTTTAACATCAACATCATTATTTCAACATAAACAGCTATTTAGCTAAATGGCTCCCGGATTTAAACTTAGCATTAATGGTGCCAGCGCTCACACTGAGCAGAACCGGCTCTGCAGCTCACATTACTACCCAACTGCATCTCGCCTGGCCTACACATATATACGGCGGAAACTGATCGATTGGGATCACCATGTTAGCATTGCAGATGGCCATCACGTGTGAAAGGTATCATGCGGGAATCAATTAAAGGCAGTGGCACCGGAGCTTCGGAGATTCCACAGGGATAACTCCGCTCAAATCTGACAGGCTGGGATTTGGCACTCCGGAGCTTTGCCTGTCACAATATTGATTTAGAAATAATTACCCGGACTGCTTAGTGATTCCTCGCATGTTCTCCTGTATCCTGCCTGTCTCGCTCTTGCATGCCACTGCTGCAACCCCCCACACCCCCCACACCCCTCATTTCACGTCCGATTAGAAATATACCAAGCATAATCTGCCAGAGAGCTGTCTGCTTCAAAACACAGCCAGTACATTCTCCCCCTCCTGCAGTGAAGGTTAAAGGAGATGCCAGTAACTAATTACCATCAAACTGGTCGGTTAGCATACAGAGTATGATTGACAACCATAAGTCCTTTAACCCCTGATTGAACTCCCATCTTTACAGAGATACAAATTAATGAAATGCACCCATACCAAGCCTGAACAACGGCTCTCCAGTCGTGTGTTTTTAAAGTTATTTAAAGTGACTTGCAATGACAGCGTGCTGCCCAAGGTCACTTTAATACTGCATGTGTGTTACTGGGATCAAACCTGAGACATTCCAGTTGCAGGACAGCCTCTCTAAACACACCTCTCTGCCACCCTTTGCTATAGGCTACACACAATGACCTTCTTTGTACTGACAGGCAGGGAGAGGTATAGAGGCAAAGAGGCCCCCCTTCCAGTAAATCATTTCTGAGTTTGCAGAGCTTCACCTTGCCATGGCTGAAAGTTTTACGATGCCAAGCAAGGGCTTATAGAGGCAGCAATATCTGAAAGAGTGGCTCTGTGTCATTAAAGCCAGGACAGCGGAGATGAATATCTTTTCATGAGTGAGAAATGAAGGATGCATGGCACGACAAGACAAACATGAATAATGCATTTACACCATGGTGGTTTGTGGTGGATTGTTTCTGGCACGTCTGTTATGCTCAGAGAATGTGAGTGTCCGTGCAGCCCCATCCAGTGTAATTGCTCAGCAGGGCTAAATGAGTGGGAGACATGCTGAGTTTAAGTGCTCTAATAGCACTAGATCATATGACCCATCGCTACGGCCCCGCTGTAATGGACTAATTATGGATCCATGCAATACAGAAGGCAGCAGCTGAGCACATTCTCTCTGCTGCAGCCACCCAATCCATTTCTCATGCTTTCTGCTGTGTTAGCACCTCAATTAGAGATGGAGCACACTGTAATCCCCTTCAAACATCCCATAAACTGGGGACATGGGTACAGGGAAGTACCAATTTGAGATCTGTGTTGGCTGCCTGGCATGGAGGACTTCTGGAAGTAGAAATCAGGTGCCACTCGGATAACACCTCCAACTAATGGGACAGAATGTAACGAACGGATTAGCGGGTGTTCGTTTTCTTTTTGCCTCTAGTCTAAGTCTGACACATTACCATACAAATGGGTTCATAATCTCACTTAATTCCACCAGTTGTCCTCAAAATGAATCCCCAAAAAATCATGCGATTGTAGACAGCCTTTCTTCGTTTGATGCTTAAGTTAAAAATTCCCTGCAGAAGACACTTAAGCGGAGCAATTTTCAAAGTTTGGCTCAAAGTCACTGGAGGAATAAAATGCAAAATTGTTTGGTCACTTAAACAACCAGAGGATTTTACTTAAAGATTCAATTATGTTAACATAGACTTCTAAAGCAACTGCAACATAAGTGGAACAGGAAGAAAAAAAAAACAGTGAAAAATTAAAGAAGAAGGTTGAAATAAAGTGCTTCAGCATTCATAACTTGAGTGCAAGGCATCTACAACATTGCAGTGTGAAGTGAACAAGGGCAACCATATACATCATTTCAAATGACTGTAATTAGAGAGAGAGCTTTTTCCACCAAATACTCTGCATGTTTTATTTACCACACACTTCTAATAATCAGTGGGTCAAAGCGCCAAGGAATGTGTCCATGCAAGAAGTGCCTCAGATCAGCTGCAAATTATTTTCTTGTTCTCAACACAAAAAGCCACAGAGCTTCAACCAAGATTGGTATATAAGGTATAATAGTCCGGTATTTCATGAGTCATGCAAATGCATGGGTGGTAATTTAATGGTCTAATCTAATGTTTAAGTCACAAAACATCTTCATGCTCAGTTACAGTGCTTCTGTAAATTTATT
The DNA here is from genome assembly GCA_900302615.1 of Holocentrus rufus. Classification (NCBI taxonomy): domain Eukaryota; kingdom Metazoa; phylum Chordata; class Actinopteri; order Holocentriformes; family Holocentridae; genus Holocentrus; species Holocentrus rufus. Next base: position 6,884 of record OMLF01013665.1, on the reverse strand, counting down.
TTATTTTCCCTGATTGCCGAGTAACTTCACAGGCACAATTATTGCAATTCAGAACTGAAGTGGTGGGTCTTAATTATCATAACAATAGTGTTTTTATTCTCCCTGAGCATTAAAGGATTGCAAGTTCCAGTTCCTCACGCAGGACCCTTCATCCATCTTGAAATTCTCATTACCCTAAATTACACCATATTTACCATAACTATCCTATAAAATGTTCTGTGTGAGTCAGCCAGGTTTGGTGAGAACAATAGCTGCGGTTCTTTAACCTCTGCCAACTTGTCTGGCTCGGCAGCGTAAGATCAGGTCTGGGCTGAACGCTTCTCACCAGCGCCGTTTAACTGAATCACCGTGCGCCAGGAATGAGACCACCACCGCTCTCTCCTCACAACACCTCCAGACTGAATGCTATCAGGACAGCAGATCCAGACTGAATCCTATCTTTCTATCTGTCTTAACAACACTAGAGTAGCACCACCTCTGCTGCCCCCACTACTCACCCTCGGTGTGCTAATCCCCACAGGAGAACAAACAAACAGACTGGATCACCAGTTCCACGAGCTATAAGCTAATTTCTATATTGCAGTGCTTCTCTCTGTGGTAATAAGACTTGGCAATGCTGGCTGGAAGACTGCTTAACCCATAATGCTCTGGTGTAAACAGAAAACCTCAGAATTCCCCTGTTTAGTGGGTAAATCAAGACGGCCTTGAATGTATAGACTCCTCTGGTCCAATCAGCAGAGACTCACACTAAAATCCATCTATTAGCCCAAGACCTGGAATTAATGCTGGAGTTTGCTTATGGAGAATTAAGGGTGCAGCTGAGGGCTACCCAGGGCCCAGCTAGCCAGGTCTCCTTGACCTGATTAATGGCGATCAATATTCAATTATTGGCTATAGAAAAACATTTTGACGTGTCATGGCCCTTGCTTATCCCAGGGGGGAATAAAGGACATGGCCAACACCATATGTCCTTGAGGATCATGGTAGCCCTTTAATCTCAAGATGGTCACTGTCTCTAAGGTCTCTCAAGTAAATCCCTGCTTGGTGGTCCCTGTGTGTTCTTTGGGTCTTTGTCTTAGATTAGCAATGGCCAGACTGTGAGGTCATGTTCACACTTGGTATTTATATCTGTCCCTGGTAATCAGATCAGAAAGCAGAAGGCGGATCACTGTTCTCACTTGGTATTATCATGCATGTCTAGTGACTTTTTTTCATGACAACATACATGTGCTCCATGCTGTCACTGTTCCTCACCCTATTCATCATTTCTGACCCTTTCACAAGTATTTGTACCCATCTAATTTTTTGGATGACCCGACAAAAGCACACAATCTCAGCGCCAAAAACACTTTCAAAGGTATTTCGAGAGACTGGCTCACACTGCGTCTCCAAGATACCCTGAGCCCCGTTCACACATGTGCTTAGTACGGTCCACATGTGATTTGATCACTCGACACGGATGTTAAAACCAAGTATGAAATGGGTCTGCGTTGCTGCTGTGGAACCGGAACACGCTCCTGTCATCAGCCCACTTAAGCAGCTCATAAAATTTCATTGGTAATGAACGTGTGTGATTCATTCAGCCTTTTTCCTCCTCTGAGCTCCAATAATTTTTCTACGAGTTAACCAGCTGAAAATCTCCTCAGCTGCTGGATTATCTAAAGCTGTCAGTCCATCCTTAAACAATCTTAAATAATGTGTTTACCGGGCAAAGGCTAATCTGTTGAAACTGTAATACTAGTTGAATTATTTCATTAGAGTATTTTGTGTAAAATGGAAAAAAAAACTGATGCATGAACACACTGGATTATAAATCACCAGCCTCTTTCTTGATCCACTGCTCATTACAGCAATTTCCTCTAATGATGGGCTGGCCTGATCACTAACAGGACTGAAATAGACTGGCCATACAGCAGCATGTATATGAGCATGTGGCTGATGCTGTCACTGAGGAAGCATTAGCAGCTTTTCACAGAGAGGAGATGGAAGCTAATGAAGAGACCTGAGACAAGCGTCTGGCTATTTACACAAGATAATGATGATGGCATTTTAGTGCGGATGGATATCATTACCTCTAAACCGGTGAAGCATTAGTATTAAGGAAATGTTCAAGGAAAAAAAAAAAGAATGGTCATGATCTATGTTTTTACTAATGATTCAATTATAAACAAGTTTCTGTTTTAGCTTGTCACTGAACCGGTTATGAATCTCAAGCTATTTAACACTTAAATCTTAATAAATGCAAATTAGATGCTTTAGATACTGATTATTATTATTATTTAGCTATCGGATGACAATGGCTATTGCTGAAGAAGGTTCCATGTAACCTAAGTATCCATTAATCTGGCATACTATGCAAATTAAGCAACTTATCCTCACAATAATACAAAATCCATTAAACATTTATAACTCAGCCAAGCTACACAAGGTTAAATCCTAGTGCAATCTGAATTGCATCATTGTCTTTCAATGGACAAATGAAGGTAGAGTAAAGAAGCTGTCCTCTGAGTTTAGGATTAGGGTTATCTGTTTTTGGAATCAGGAAGTGAAAAGGGGAGCAGAAAGGAAGCAGACACTGAGCTGCAGAGCTGCAGGGAATTTGCACAAGTCTACTGTCACATTATGACTCATTTACTCTCAGTAGGGTCTTCAATTACTGATGATTAAAACCTCCTTTGGTGGTCCATTTGAGCACAAGCAGAGACTGTTGTAATAAAGAGAATGAACTAACAGTATATACGATGTATGTTTCTCATTGTGCTTTTATTATCTCTGCCAGGAGATTACGTGTTTGGTCGGGTGTATCTGTTTGTGTGTCTGCCCACGGTTAATCTCGTAAAATACTGGGCCGATTAGCCTTATTTTTTTTATGCAGTTATGACTGTATGAGGAAGAACTTCTGGTGATTGCAGTGATTCAAAAACTTTGAATCATGTCAACAAGCAGGGGTTAAAGTAGGTTAAATAGGTTAAATAGCCTGATAGCTTCACGACTATAAAAAATGAAGTGTAAAACAACCATCGCTGTGTCATACATCATTTGCCTAATCCTCAGCACTGTAAAGTAGAAAATACTATATACTAAATACTATAAAATAAGTAGAAAAATAGTATGTTATTTCAATGGCCATTTTAATTCCAGTCACCATGAAACATCAGCCAAGTCAATAGAGTAGAAATCTTCACAAAAAGCATAAGGAACAAATTAAATGTATAGATTTTTACAGAATATTGACATTGGTATACTTTTGTATGACAAATAAGAACATGCGTCTCAAAATCTCAAATTTGCCTGAAAATCACTAGCTGCGAGGGTTTGTGAAATCCTCAGTCACTACAAAGTTACTATAGTTACCCTGACAACAAGCGGTGTTCAAAATGAGGAATTAACCGCACATATACTGTATTTGAAGGCCCATTAAAGGGGCATTCATGCAAAAAAAGGTGACCCTGTGTTAGTGCTGCTCTCAGCAGCCTTGTGGATGAATAGAGACAGGAGTACAGAGGGAAATAAAGTTAATCTATTAGACTGCATGACACAGCGCTATTTCAATTGCCATCAAGAGAGGACACACACAAGTGCTCATGTAAGAGTATAAACACATCCAGACACACATACACGTACTGTAAGTGCGCACAAACACACACACACACACAAACACATACACAGAGAGAGGCATCATTACTAGAGCTCATTTCCCAATATTACAGTGCATTTGTCTCACTCTAGTTTTCATCCCTTTGAGAAAATCAGTGAGGATGTAACAACATCATGAGGATATAACAACATAACAACAAATGCTCAACAGCACTCAGTGAACATCTGTTTTAATAATATAATCTAATAACTAATACAACAAAGCCAAAAATACTAAGGCATCCACAGAACTGATCTCTATCCTCAGCGATTTATATAAATCAACAGCAACTCTGAACAGCAGAGAGTTCTGTTTCCATTCATTAACTAAACGAGGGAAAGGGGAATGGCAGCACAAGCAATGGAATTTATTGCTGTTCTCTGATATGCAATCCTATAAAGTTGACGGGGTTTCAACTTTTTTCTGAAGTTAAAAGATTATACATGTTGCATATCCAATAGTGGTGGCATAGGCACAGCTGTGAATTTGCTAAAAACTGCAACTTTGTGCTTGTAAGCAAATGTATTTGTCCATAAATCATTTAATAAGACTCATACTCATACTACTAATACATTATGGGATCTGTCTCATTTGGAAAAAAGCATTCTGTGTAAAATTTTTAGGAATTATGGCCGCTTAGGACTGCCTTAATACAATAGGAAGCATCCTAGTTAGGCTCCTTGATTTGACAAATGAATAATGAAACAATAAGTAATTCTGTGCTGTGAAGGATATCCCATAAGACCGTGTGGCGAGTGAAAGACTTGGTTCATACCGTAATGTAACTTGACAAGCATTAAGATTAGTCATAATTCTCAAGGTTAGCTAGCCGTAAGGTATCAAACATTGCATTTGTTAGTCATGTGATGTTCCTTTGTTAGGTTGTCCAAATTCATGAGGCCTTTTGGGCAAAATAGGGTCCTAAGACAGACCCTATTTTGCTATACTGCTTGGTACCAAGGTGATAGGAGGCTTCCCTGCAAATAGACAGAGATAGACCTAAAGTAAAGCTGATAGTAAAGAGAACTCCTCTCTTTTTTCCCCCGCAACTGCATGAGACCAAGTGTGTGAGACAAACACACAGACAGGTAAAGTCAGATATGCACACAGATCTCTCTGACCTCTCCTGATCTCTGGGTGTGTTTGACACCTCTGTTGTCACCTCCTCCAGCGTAGACACTTTTCTGTACAGGTGCTTCATGCATGCATTTACATTAATGCACCAAACTGCAAACGGTAGAAAATCAATACTATGCTGTGCAGAACTTCGCCGCAAAAACTGTAGCAGTAATTCCACAAGCGGCAACACACCCTTGTGTTTTGCAAGCAGGGAATGGTACCTCCACACTAATACCATTTCCAATTCATCACGCTGCAAGCAAACAAATTAGACCAGACACTAGAGAGGCATTGCTCCTGTCAGAATTTTACTATGACTGATATGGAACAGAGAAAACCTGTCACGGTGTGATAGGGCTACGCCGCGTAGCATTGCAAGTCTTGTTTACAGTGACCTGCAGCTGTGTGAGATGGATTCCTTCAGGTCCAATGAGATTAGGGGTGTTATTATGCATCAGGGGGTGGGGAGGATGGCGGAGTTAAGGCTTGGGGGGGGCGGATAATGCTGAGCCACGTCAAAGCTAGCTGCTGCTGGGAGGAAAGCCTCCACCATAACACAACTCTGACAAACCAAATATTTAAGTCTATTATATTATATTCCTTGTTACAGGAAATCAAGTCACTGTTCATCACTGCGCTGTTTAGTCTGATTCACAAACATGAGGCATATGGATATCATGACTGAGAAGGAGAAGGGAGCCGTGCCAAGGGAATACTAATAGAAAACATGTGAACTTGCTTCACTTCTCCACACTCTCTGCACTCTCTGTACCGGCGTGTCCATAATCTAGTTTGCGATGTAAATATTGTTTGGTTTCTATTTTGTTAAGGCTCCTGAGTGGACTTTGATAAAGCAGACAGATTGTGAGCTTGATTCGCCCTGGCAAAGCTGCAGACAGTATTTGCCTACTGGGGTTTAGCCTGGTCCCACTCAACCATTCAGGAACAAATAGAAAATTATGTGCAATTAACATTCATTGATTACCACAACACGCGCACAGTTTGCAGAATGGAGGCACCTTGGAGACCAATATTTGGAAACACACAAAGAAATTTGATAAAAAAACGGCATGCACAAGACACATCTGCAACCTCTTCAGCTACAATGGTTGCCATGGTAAAGCTAAGTCACTTGAACCAGGGATCTGACTCTCTCCCTCTTCCTCCTGATGGAAGATTATAAAACCTTGAAAATATTACATTTCTGGCTAGGCTCAGAATAAAATGATTAATTTCTTGTGATGGCGAAGTTTCTGTGGCGAGGGCTTGTGCCATTTAGGGACAAAAATTTGTAATATCCAGCACACTGTGGAATCCATGGTAAATAAAACACTGATCTAGTCTATTCAGTCTACCTTTAACTAAATTTGACAGTTGTTCCTCAGAGCAGGGGAGCTTACGTTTGCAGTGACACAACGGCGTCTCTTGACCACATTCATCAGATGAACTTTTCCAAACTAACAAGATCAGCATTAAGTAATGCCGGGGTTATGTTGAAGCACTTTTGTTGGCTGCTTACTCACATTCGCCAGAGAGGAGGGAGCGAGAAGACTAGATCTTTGTAATAAAGTGAGCTTAGTAAGCGTCTTTTCCACATCTTTCCCAAAAGCTCATCACAGTGGCATTACTCATCCCTTCATTCTTAACGTCATTTAAGGAAAATAACGATACCAGACGAAGGCCTGTCGTCAGCCTGAGACTGAGCTTCCCCAGACACACTTGAGCATTCATGCAAAAAAATGCTCCCTGGTCAGACTAGGCTCCTTAAAACAAACATCACACAGGAGTGAAACTCAGTAACTAAGTAACCACAGGTCAGCTGAAAACCGGCCCCCATCACAACAAGTAACATATCAGCGGGTTACACTGCAGGGCCAGGCTGTTACTAATCCCTATAGCCATAGCACATGAAAAGCATGCTCAGAGTGTGTTTAAAAAAGTGTCGGGCTTGAGTGGAGGGTGTCAGGATTGTGAATGGGGTCACCAGTGAGGTCACGAGTGGATTTAAGCAGCACTATGTAAATGACCTTTCCTATAGGATTTCAATGAACACTAATCTGCCTGTATGACCTAGACTCATCTCTCTTTCCTCTATCTATTAACAAAGAGCCTCTGTCAGCGAGTTTTT
>OMLF01013664.1:21841-33374 GCA_900302615.1 Holocentrus rufus | reverse complement strand
TGCTCTCTCTGTCTTTTTTTTTTTTTTTTTTTCTTGTTGACAGAGTTGTCAAGACGTTCTGTAGGTTGTTTAGCTTAACACTTGTCACCTGTCAGCTCAGACGCAGCATGCACTCAAAGCATGGTGTCATTTTTAAGACGGAATGCCGGAGTCAACTGGAAAAAAAAAAAAAAAAAATCATTTCAGTCCACTGAAACTATCACCCCAAGTAGGAAAACACTGCCACAGAAGGCACACGTCAATCACTGCAGAAGGAAACAGTCCAATTTACTGTGCCTTGTTGTGGGGAGGGAGAGAGAGAGAGAGAGAGAGAGAGAGAGAGAGAGAGAGAGGATCAATAAACTATAAGGTGGCCTCTCCTTCAAACTCTCTTCTCCTCCTCCCTTTCCCTCTCTTCTATCCCTCTCTTTTTTGTGTTACAGTGATTTCCATCTTTGCATAAAGACAGCGCTTGAATGCAGTGGCGTGACGTTAGCAGGCATGTATGTAACACTTAATAACTGAATAGAAATACATGTTTGGTTGGGGCTGTTTCTGAATTTAACGAGGAAGAGATTGAGTTGTTCACACTGTCAACAGACACTCAAAGCTCCGCGTTCTGAAGCTGAAGAAATCACAGGGGTTGAGGGAAATCCAATCACCAGACTGTGATGATGCACTGTTTGTGAATTGTTGCTCCTGCTTTTGATGCACCGAGCGAGGCAGGTGAACATGAATTTATGCATTTGCAGATTTGATTTTCCACCAGTGTCCCTTCCCTCATATTATTGTTTTAGTTTTGATTCTGTTTTACTTTCTAACACTTGGGTTTAGTATTTTTTTTCTTGCTTAATTTAAAACAAATCTTGATTAAATTCTCTTCATCATAATTTGTACTTTTATACATTTTCTTACACTGGAATGACCTTCATAAAAAAATGTATTATTATTATTACTATTATTATTATTATTATTAGCATGAGTACTTTAGTAGTAGTAGTAGCAGCAATAGTAGTAGCAGTAATGTTAGTAAGTGTAGTACGTGGAAGTAGTAGCAGTAGCAGTAATAGTAGTAGTAGTAGTATATAGTAGTAAGAGTAAGCAGTAGTCATAGTAGTAATAGTAAGAGTGGTCATATGTAAAAGTAGTAGTAGCAGTAGTAGTAATGTTAGTAATAACAGTGGTAGCAGTAGTAGCAATAGTAGTAAGAGTAGTAGTAGTAGTCGTAGTAGCAGTAATGTTAGTTGTAGCAGTAGTAGTAATAGTAGTAGCAGCAATAGTAGTAATGTTGGTAAAAGCAGTAGTAGTAGTAGTAGCAGTAGTAGTAATAGTAGTAGTAGCAGTAGTAGTAATAGTAGTAGTAGTAGTAGTAGTAGTAGTAGTAGTAGTAGCAGTAGTAGTAATGTAGTAGTAGGAGTCGTATTACCATATGCAAGAGGCTCCATCTACAAGTCCCCCAAGCAAAATCAAGCTTTAGACTAAAGTTAATTATCTGTAGCTTCACATTTATTAGGTAATTTTAATGCTGCCACTGTACAAAGTGATATGAGGATATGCACAATCTGTCACACAATGCAAGGAGCAAGAAAATTAATAAATCAATTAAAACATAGCCTAATGAAATAGTAAAACAAAAAAGTCCATTCATTATTTTATGAACAATCCTGTAATCTGCCTTAACTTTATATGAAGCCTTAGAACGTTAACTCCCCTCATCTTTATTTAAAAACTTGGCCGAGGTTTACAGTGAGCCACACAAAAATGTGTTTGAGTGATTTTTTTTCACAGAGAACGGGCAATATTTAAACATGCTTGGTGCAAGAATCGCAGGTATAAGAGTTGTTATGAGGAAAATGCCAAGAAATTCACAATCCAGCCAAATGGAGCCCCCCCACCAAACCTGTTGAAGATGAAAACATGAGGCAGATCATCACTGTTTCTGATTCTAATGGCAGTATTTATGCCTCTTTGCTGGCACTGACTGGGCACTGGTGAAAGATGTTGATGTGGTGAACATGTTTCACGGCTACTGAAGCCATAAGCTGTATTGCCTAACACAAAATGGTCACAGAGGAGACACAGAGGCGTACAGGACTGAAGCCATTTAAAAGCATATTGCAGTATGTGGGAAAAACAACACAGAATTCCAATGAGCAGTTGCTTTTGTATTATGATTGTCATCTATTTTTCTGTCTGATCTCCTTTCCTTTCCCTATTAGTCTCACTTTCCCTCCTCCCACCATTTCCCCCTCACTTGCTTTCTTCCCGCTTCTGTTTCACTCCCTGTCTTCCACAGTTCATGTGTGTGTACCGCTACACAGATGCGTTTGAGAGGGTTAAAGGCGTGACAGTCCCGTGGGCAGGCCTGTAATAGCGTCCTTCACGGCTGACATTCCCCCAGAGTGGCAGACAGGCAGGCAGCCATCCAGGCAGCCAGGCTAACTGATAGTGAAGGTCTCTGGCCAGCTGGTTCTGGCCTGCCTGCTTATCGATCGGCCCCGAAAGCGGGAATAAAGACCCGTGGAACAAGGAATAGAAAGAGGACAAAGGCAAAAAGGCTGCACTATGTTTTTGGTTGTAGACAGAGGGCTTATTAGCTGTATATGAGTGCAGTTGTTTCAGATGTGAGTGGAGGAGGTGCTGTTCAGATACAGAGGAGTTGGCAGTAGGGCAGAAACCCCCCACTTAACCAGAATTAAGGCATCAAAACTGACAAGCTAAGCAGGCAAAATGAATATCAAACATGTCTTGTTTGTAGTGACATATAAAATTAAATATACTGCATTTCAGCTGTAAATCAAACAGCATTTTGTAATGTGGACACATGCGTGATTCATGTTTTGAACAAACCTTCAGTATTTCAGTGTTATTCTGCCATACAAACATCTGAACAACCCAATCTGAACATATAATAGCAGTCATGGTAATAGTAGTAGCTGCAGCCGAAGCCTGATTACCATTCTTCCTGCGGTGCCCTAATTGAAACTGTGAAGTTGATATTTAGATCAAGTTCATGCTTCACATTTAAAGAAGATGAGATAATTTATTATTAAACTCCCGGCCCGTAATCAGCAGCACACAACGTAAGCCATCTGACGGTGCATATTGGATCCATTTAAGATCAAACCATCCGAAAGGTGTTATTAACTGATACAAACTCATGCATAAAGCATCAGATGGTTCTACTCCTAAAGCAGATGTTACTTTAACTGGGGAATTGTTCACATCCTCGCCTCTCCAGAGATCAAGAAACAACCCATATTACTGCTGACATAGTTTGTACTTAGATTCTGGATACTCTATACTTCATCACTAACAAGAACATATTCTGCACAATCTCACCGTGCATTTATGACAGTGACATATAGTTCTGTCTGACTACACAAAAAGGAGTGTGGATGCTCCAATTTGCAGCTTAAGTATGAAGATTCATAGCTAAATTTACACTGATAGAAATTTGGCTTGCTGTTATTAATTAGATGCTGCTGCATATGAATGAATTTTAGAAAATGACTGTTACAAGCATAAATCTTCATGAAATTTGATAGTGCACATGTATAGTTGATTAAAATATCTCAAATCAACTAACTGATCTTCATATTACGTCTTGAGGACCAAAATACTGTGGTAATAGTGCTGTGGGTAAAAATTATTTGAATCCTAACTGCTACTGTCATTATGCTACATAACAGTCAGTGTACTGGAAAACCTGCAATGTTCATGATTGTGAATAATACCTTAAAGAACTGGTCCACTATTTTTCAACCCAGGCCATGTTAAACAGTTGATATCCATCCTTTATAACTGTACATAACACAGCCTCATCAATACTTTCATTGACAAGAAATGTGAGGAATTCAGCTAATGCTGCATTCACGAACTTTGGAATATTCATCTTGTAAATTTACGACCTGTGACAACTTCGGATAAATGAATGCTCACGGGAACAAGAAATTTTGAATTTTTTCCCTATGGGGAATACCAAAGAAACAGACATCCACTTTAACAATTTGACAACGAGAATATAATGTGTTTTATAATTTACAATTTCAAGATGCGCTGTGAGTTTGCAGTTTTGAGAAATAAGATTGACAATGTTACTAGAGGTTGAAAAACAGTGTCCTGTTGTTCAGTGTTGATGGTTTCTTGTGCTATGTCCAATCATAAATAATGGCTATCAACATTTTAATACAGCCTGGGTTGAAAAATACCAAATCAATCCTTTAGATGTAATCAATAGGAGGTAACTCATTTCGTGCTTCTGGTTGTAATGAGTACCAGAGTGACTAGATTGCAGTTGCCATTAGTGCGTTTGTAGAATCAGCCCCACAGAGAAAAATGATTTGAACATTGGATGGTAGACTGTTCTTTTTCTTCTATCAAATTACTTTGTTGTCAAGTATAACTCCAGCCTACATTAATTCTCAAGGGATGTGGCTGGAGGGAGTGCAGAGTCATCTCCACTTTGTTTTCATCAACTGCTGCACATTCATTTGTTGGGTGTTTGGATTTCCTTTCATCAGCCATCCTTCCGGCCAATACGCCCATTTCCTCTACTCTCGCGGTGCACTCTCAACCCTGCCGGCTCTCCGCTGTCTCCTCTCTCTCCTCTTCTCCCATCGCTCACCCGGAGCCTTGATCTCGTGGTCAATTATGGGTTCTTAAGGGGTTCCTCAAGAAACTTCATGTTCTTCAAAGAACCTCTAAGCATATTCAGGACCCTCTTTAGGAGAGTGTTTCTTTGAAGAACCTTTAAGGTTGCTTTTAAGGACCTACAATTTGTGATTGCTAAAAATGGTCCTCCTAGACCTTTTTAGTATGCATGGAATTCTTAATAGTGTGACAGGGTATCAGACCTAGTCACACTATTAGTCATTTGAAATACTTTTCAGAGTTGGTTTAAGTTTACCTGGAATGTCAGGCTGCTATTTCAGACGATTATGATACCATGATTGTTATATAGTCACTCAGCTCCCCTGCAACGGATTTGCAAAAAATTTATTATTCAAGATCCAGAGAGATTGAAAAAGTACCAATGATTTGTCCCTATATTGCACATTTCACAACATGTATAACTGCTTCTCTATTTCCTATGAAACTGTTTGTTATCTCAGTGTTTCAAACGATCTGATGTCACTGAAATACAATATATACAATAAATGTATTTTATTACAAACAGACAACAAAGCCTGTTGCACTGATGATGCCACTGCCACAGTCCTATGCAGTCATTCAGCACTATCGGTGACAATGTGCATTTTATAAATTTAGTAGGCTATCAGATAATGAAAATTTAATTATAATACAGACTGTAAGTGGAGAGATAAACAGGAGGGTGCAAACATATTTGGACGTTTAATAGTCAGTGTTTTGTAATAGATAAAATCATGGCACAACTCTCTCTGAGTCTGATGTTTGATTATGAGTATGTACCTATTACACACCTTTTTGATGGATACCTCTTTGATTTGGCCCACATGAGGTTCCTTCCATTTTTTTCCTACTTTTCTTTTTTTTCTTAATCTTCACTGAGACTCTAAGGTTTGTGGTGCAGGGTTGTTTTGTGATTGATTGTTGATTAGTTAGATCTCGGTAGGTTCATTCCCTGTAAATTCCTTTGAGACACACTCTGCAAAGAAGCAGAGAGCATGTGCACAGATAAATTGCCTTAAAATGGAGGTATCTGGAGAAAATTTAGCTTTTTTTCCCTCTCTCTTAAAGTGTAAATCCCTCTTCACTTTTCCACTTCCTTCTTTCATTTTTTTTCTGCTCACTCCCCTCCCTGCCTCACGGTGCTCTTCTATCAGCCTCTCTCCCACATCACCACAGTGAGGCAGCAGCCTTAAGGTTGGGAAATGTGGCTTCTGACCAAGAGGTTGTCAGTTTGAATCCCATCACTGGGTGGGAAAATCTGTGTGGGGTAAATAAATCTCCTACTTAATCACCCTTAAGCAAAGTACTCAACTGCACTAGTTGAGCTGTATTTTTTTTTTTTTTTTTTGTGCCAACAGTGGAAGACAGGTGTGAGTGTATAAGTGACTGAATTTGAAGCAGGGGGAGCTGCAGGCTGGGAGCTAGAATGGAGCATCTGTGCTCCCTCAGTAAATAAAGGTCAAAACAGAGATATTCCTTCTCTGTTGGTCTCTCTCTTTCTCATTACCAATCCTTTCTCCCTCTTTCTCCTTTTTCTCATTCAGTGTCTTTTCATGTCTGTCTGCTTCTCCCACCATTTCAACAGTGGGGTCGCTGGCAATTTCCTGCCTCTAAAGCGAGGGCACCTCGAAACCCTTTCTGCACAAACAAACACATGCATGCATCACATGCATAGTCTGTGCATGAAGACCTCTGCAGGAATTACCATCTGTACATACGTGTGTGTGTGTGTGTACATAACAGAGAGAGTGGAGGCACACGTGCACACAGTACCACAGCTTGGTGAAATACTGCCAAAAGCTACCAGGAACATATGCTGAGCCTCATTTTGTCCCAGTTTTTCACAGGATAAAAATGTTTTCGCAATATGAACGGATAATCACACACAGTTCCACACATGCGTGAGCACACACGCAAATATACACACATATTGTTATCTAACTTAAAGGATGCTGAGGCACCTGCTATTTCTGCAGCTTAATTTCTCATTATTTCTCCCCAGCCAAACTTGGAGGAGGCACAGCAAAATTTGCGGCAGGGTTGCAGCCACAACGTCAGACAGGGGGCGGCTAGGTGGTGCGAGGATATCATTATTGCACAGCATGATCCAATAAAGATAACAGCACACCTCTCCTCTCTCCTCATCTCCACTCTTATACAGCTGTCCAATAAATATCCACCAAATCACCTTCACAGATACCACGGCGCTTTTGAGATAAGAGCAACAGCCTGTGGAGTGCTGTCTTTTTAAAATCCTTAGGTGAGAATTATTTTAAGCAATAGTGCACACAGACAAAAAAAAGGGAAAAAAAAGAAATCTAGAATACTTCTACTCCAAATTCTTTTAATTGAATTACATTTTTTTGTATGGTAGCAAAACACATAATGGATGAAAGTGTGACCATTGAAGGATTCATGAAATGAGCTTGTTCAGCTCTGTGGCTTTAAGTGAAAAGGTTTCTAAAAGCATTCTGCCAGGAATATGGCCGCACAAAGGTGTGAGTGAGGAAAAGTGAGCGCACTTCCAGGAAGGGTGGCCTGCTTGTTTTCAGAAACAAGCTTTCATTCTTCCACCACGCCAGGAGATGTGTTTCCCCCATCCAATCTATATAAAGATCAAAGCCGGTCAATAGAGCAAGGGATGAGACGGGCAAAAAGGGTGGCGGGGTTGAGAGGGTTCTAGAAAGACAACAAGAGAGGAGAGATGGGATTTTGCGGGAATGATGCCTACTGTTGATTAAATGTGAAGCAGCTGTACCTGCCCAATGCAGTCCGCTGCCTTTGTTTGCTTGTCTGTTTTTCACATCTTTTTTAGAGGTTTCAGCATGGGCTCGAACGCATGTGTGTTGGTGCGTGCGTGCGTGTGTTTGAATATGTCTGTGTGGACTCAAGGGTATTGCACAGAGGCAGCAGCGCTAAGCCATGGCAGCCACTGCATTGCAGATGCTTGGCCTGGCGTGGCATGGCACAGATAGATGTGTGTGAACAGGCCTACATGCTCTGACTGTAGCAGCATCACAGCCAAACAAAACAAAATGGCACTATGTCAAGATAGCTATGGAGTGAACAAAGGCCTGGCCATGGAAATCTGATACTCGCTGCGCTCTCTCTGTCTCAAATACAGACACACACACACACACACATACACACATACACCCACTCTAGTGGCCGGGCACCAAGCTTGTTTTAAGCACACCTGCTCAGTGCAGATAGGCCTGCTACCACTGCTAATCTGTCTGTGTGTCAGTCAGCCCTGCCTCGCCAATTAAGCCCCCCCTCTCCCCTTCATCCTCTCTGCTCACATCATATATGTAGGACACCTCCAGGCATTGCCAAATAAATGGTGCTAAGTATTAGGCGTTGTCCCATCCCCTGGCCATCTGGCTCTATAGTGAAAAAATTCATTACTCCCCAGGTGAGAGCTCCAACATGCTATCAGGCTTTATATTCCTACAGGCTGCATTCTAACACTGTGGATTATAGTCATAAACTCATTGATAATGCTAATGCAAATGTGAACGCTGTTACTGCTACCAGGGCTGATAATCATATCAACACTCCTCTTCCTCCATTTATTATTACGAACATTTATAATACTACTTAAACTACTGCTGTAAATGATTACAATTACCACTGTTACTATTACAAAAATACTCCTCGCTACCTCCACTACAGTATTTGTTATAAGACAACTTAATGAGATTGGAGTCACAGAAAAGCTTTCGTTCTGACTTCTTTTCTGTGCAAACCATTTTTACCATCAAATGGTCCTGCTGATGCAGGAACTCTTGAAAATCACACAGTACTTGGGTTATATTTCTTTTTTTTTCTCCCCCTCACTCAGGCACCCCTGTGCATGGTAAACGTGCCAGCTAGCTGCCAACCCGCATTTATTTCTCTTTCTTCCTCTCCTTTTTTTTTTAAACAGTACAGATGTACCCATTGTACAAGTCCCACTTTTTGCTGCGTGCTTGCTGAACTATTCCTGCACTTTGGCTCCATCCCCAGGAACCGCTTGGAGAGGTCTAGTTCTCATTTCTCAGACAGTGGAGGATATAAGTAATAGTCTGGAGTCTCACTCAGTGAAGAGACACTTTACTAATTTGGCTCTCCTGTATAACATTCAAGCAAGAACTGATGGCAGTAATAATGTGGGGATTTTCATAATGGAGACCGCTGTAATTATCCCTGTTTATTCTTGCTAGTCTCAGCTGGTCAATGCTATTTCATCACGTCAACAGAGAAACACTCAATGGTGCATTTTCCAGTCTGCTTTTCTTCATGCCAGTTGCTACTGCACCACTATTGATAATGCATCGTATTAAAACTAAAGGGATGGTACACTGAAATATGTTTTCATTAAAATGTTTTTGTTGTCATCACTAGGTGTAGAAAACATCACAAAACAGCGAGAATCTGAAGCCCTTATCCATTGATTTCTCTTGAGCCAAACATTTAGTCTTACTGGGGGTTTAAAGCTACTTTCACATGGGAGAATGGAGCGATCCATGACCTCAGTTCTTATCCCTCCCGCCCCCGTTTGTTGACTCTTTAGCATGTGAGCTCTGTAATGTTAGCTAGGAAAACATTTGCTAACATGTTGTTGCAGCATTAGTAAGACCTGTAGCTCTGTCAGTTCCAGCAAGCGGGATATTTTCACTTTGCTGAACAGTTGGTTGGTCTTACCAGAGTCCAGATAATATTGTTACCCTACAAAGGAAACTTAAGCCCTGTGCTACTGTAGAAAATGAGGCCCCTAAAACTCAATTTTATTACAGTTACTGAATTTTTGGAATTTGAACTCTTGGTGGATGTTGGAGATAGTTAGGAGTAATACTAAATAAAAAAATCCCCATGTTTAATTGGTTTTACCATCCCTTTAAACCCCTTTTTGAAATATAGCACTCAAAATGACTATCTCTTGGGGTAAAATGTTGGACATAAAACCAAATTTATCCCCTAAACCTGTAGCAGCATGCTGGCAGGATCCTCCTCTACCATAATATTTCCATCTCAGTCACACTTCAGCATTATCTCCTCACCATGTCACTTGGCGGCTGTGCATTTACCCATGATACTATAAGACTATCTCTATTTCATCCATATTTCACTCTCTGTGACCATGGCACTAGGCAGTATAACACTTGCAGGTAGCTCACTGCTGATGCCATAATCTGTATGCTGAAAACAACCACTTGTCACTTCTACTTCTCAGCTTGGATACAGCAAAATGTAAAGCCTGCTGCTCCATCTCTATTTCTGTCCATTCCAGCACACAGTCACGGGCTTTTCTTTGTAGACTTATGAACAGTCTTTAGATTTTACATTTACACTCTACCAATTGAATTGTGAAGATCATAAAATGGTTGACAAATTAAACAAAACTAATTTTGGTAACTTCATGTCAGGTATTACATAAGAATCCTGTTTGTTAACATTACTCAATAAATGAACTTGGCCTGACTTTGAAGCAGAGAACAATGCATATAAGTGG
This sequence comes from Holocentrus rufus, assembly GCA_900302615.1. Lineage (NCBI taxonomy): Eukaryota > Metazoa > Chordata > Actinopteri > Holocentriformes > Holocentridae > Holocentrus > Holocentrus rufus. The sequence goes on along the minus strand of OMLF01013664.1, from coordinate 23,248 downwards.
GCAAAATACCATCTACTCTCCTTTAAAAATCCTTATCAATCCGATAGAAACCGCCTAAAGGATTATTTAGGATTTAGGATTACTTTCTAACATACTATAGGACCCAATAGGATTGTTGGATTCCTATGAGGATCATATGGGAATCCAAGTCTTTTCATACCAACTAAAACCTTGTCGGGCCTATACCTGAGTATTACAGAGCTATTTATTAGGATCCTAAATTAAATTGTGTTTTAGTACCAGTGTACTTGGAACTTAATATTTAATTCCATGGGATATGTTGACCATGTTGACCAAAGGAAGAGATTACTGCTCCCTGAGCTCCCAATTACTCTCTGTGAAGATTTACAGAAAATCCAATTATTGATCTTTTGGTGAAGTGCATGTTTGTGTGCTGTGCTGTGTGTGTGTGTGTGTGTGTGTGTGTGTGTGTGTGTGTGTGTGTGTCTTGCATGCATGCAATTCTGCACATCATGTATGTTAAAGAGTGGCTCATGAGCTATGAGAATGACTTATATACTATCATCTCTCTTTTGGTACATATATATATGAAGAATAATATCCTGCACAGTGAATGTTAAAGGATTTAAATGGATATTATCAGCATCAAGAACCACCTGATGCAGAGCAAAACCAAACACTGTATCAGGGAAGAAAAAAAACAATTTCTGTTGTGGAAGAGAGTATATCCAGAGTGTCAGTAATGTATTATAAAATAATGTTTTCTACCACCCCAGAATCTATGATGAAACTACCTTTGAGCAAGCCACTTAACCTCTAATTGTTCCAGTGGAGCTGCTCTGTTGCCAACAGCTGAGCCCTGTGTTTACACTGGGACGCCTCAGGTTGTCTATCTGTTTAAGTGCATGAATGTAAAGCAGGGAGGCCGTGAAAGCGGGTGTGCACGCTCAGCAAACCTTTTTCAAATAGTTTGGAAAAAAAAAGACTTCAAGAACATCACCCCAACAACAAGCGCTACACTTCATATCTACCCTTCACATGAGCACCACCATTTCTCTTGGGCTGTATAGTCTCATTGTGTGTTTAATGTGTACTTTGACAGTGTGACAGTGGAGAAGGTTACAGTGCTTCACGCTGGGGAAATGTACATGGGTATTTTCACCCATCAAACAAGGTCCCGGCTTTCACTTTCTATTTCTAGTGCAAGAGTAAGCATATTTCCAAGAATCATTTTTCTTCTAAGGGATGCTGGTAATCATTCCATTTATCATTATTCAAGCTTCCTGTTTGGATTGCCAAGCAGCAACAAGCTTAATTCATCTTCCCTTTTAAGTAGCAAGCAGACTTCTAGACTAATCATGCTGCTATGTTTTATTTCATTTTATTAGTTAAATGATTTATTTATTTATTTATTTATTTATTTTTTTTTTTATTGAAGCACATTTA
>OMLF01013664.1:0-15123 GCA_900302615.1 Holocentrus rufus | reverse complement strand
ACGTCTCAACTCACACAACCCCCGCTCCCGCCTCACCCCCCCTCTACCCCCTCAGCCAGCGATGGGAGGTGCCAGGTGGAGGAGATCCATCACAGTGTGACAGTGGCAGAGTGCTGCAGCCAGCAAAACGGGCACGCATGGCTCTGCCTTTGTCTTTGGAGCTAACCTTGTACGTCAGTCACACAGCTACTGTTAGCATATGGTGAGCTCGCAGGAAGACGGACAGACAGATACATACATGTGCACATACATACGTACATACATACACCTACATACTTTGGCATGGAAAAAATAGCACCAAAGTGCCTTTCACTGTTGTCATGTGGAAACCTTGTGATTCCAGTTTTGAGGATTTTCGTGTTTTAAGTTCAGTTGAAAGACTACACGCTCCTCTGTGGGTTGAGAAAATCCTACAACCCTTTGGTTTATGAAACCCTTTGAAACCCGGTTGGATACACTCAAAAATGCATGGCAGTCAAGTTAAAAACAAGTCTGTTTTTTTTTTTGTAGTTCCTGAAAACTTGACATTTTGACGATACAACATTTGAATGAAAGCCCAGATTTAAAACCCCCCTTGAACAACAACTGAAAAAGTTCAAAATGTTCCACAATGTTTCTTTTGTCTCTTATCGCGCATTGTGTATGCGTGGTATTTACCTCCCTCAGCCTGCGGAGTCTTTTAGATTAAATTACCTGCAAATAATTTCCCCGCACTAGCCCGGAAAAGGTTAATGAGCTAATCCAACATGCCGAGGGACACGGCGACGGCTTCGGCGCGGTGGCACATGAACATGGCACGGGTTGAGAAACTTTCCTTATCCCAACCTGAGGGGACGGATGTCCGGTAGATTTGTCATTCCCACAGACGGCGTGAAGGATACGCTGTCGGCTTGGCGAGGGCAACATGTGTGTTTTAAAAGATATGGAGGAAGGATTAGATTCATGCTGTATTTGATTTAGCCAAAGAACATTTCAAACCTTGCTCTCTCTCCCACTATCTTCTGCCTCCACCGACTCCACCTCTTCGCCTCTCAGGGACGTCAATGCATCTCTCTCTCTCTCTCTCTCTCTCTCTGCCTCTGACTCTCCCTCTCTCTGTCTCACACATAGACACACACAATAAGTAAAATCCTCTGTAGGTAGTCTCTCCTGGAAACTCCTGTGGAGCACTGGAATTAATCTGTCCATATGGGTAGAGACCAAGCCAGAAACAGAGATAACAGCAAAGAGACCGAGGAACATCCAAAGGAAAGAGACAGAGAGAGAGAGAGAGAGAGAGAGAGAGGAGGAGATACAGAAGGGAAGTGACAAGCACACATGGATAGAGAAGTGGGGCCATGTTCTTTTCACTCTCTTGATTCAAATCCAGTGACTTTCACTTTTTTGAATTTGCTCACCCGGTCATTGCAAAGGCCACCTTTCAGCAGTCTCCTGCAGACAACATGATACCTCCCCCCCAAAAAAGGGTCATTTTAGCAACTGAAAAGGAAACATTGGCGGATTCTGCAGCTCATGTCCGTGCTTCCAGGGTCTCAGGGTCATGACTCATTCTCTGGACATTTAATCACAATCTGAATGGGAATCAGAGTAAGTGCACAGGATTTTGTCTGTTGGCGCAGGCCCAAAAGACATCAAGGATCCGCACTCAAAAAATCTCTTTGTATGTTTTGATAAAAGATTCAAGGGAGGAGACAAATGTTTCGGCTTTAGGCCTCCATCGGTGTCAAGCGCTCGTCAATCCAATGAACATAATGTGAAAATCCAAACTGATTCTCTTTGTAGCTGGGTTCCTCTACAATTACCACCTCTACGATTTGGCCAAGTTTTTTCCATGCCAACACATTTCAGTGATGTTGTGGCCCGTTTCTACGAAACGACCGGCCCCTGGAGGTGAAATGTCTTGGCATTAAGTACTACCGCGAGGTTCATCCAACCTAGTTTTTAATTTGCAAGTTATATGTTTTTTTAAGGACATGAAAGTAAATAAATAACACGGCTAGCCAAGACATTTAATTACTGGACCCCTAACCTTTTTTGGATGTTGACTTTTTGGTCGACGCACTGGCTTTAAGTGCAACTGACTACTTTGATGACATTGATGCAGGGACATAACAGCAAATACAGCAACGAACTCCCCTAAGAATACAGAACCTCACGCTCAATTCTGACAAGTATCAGTCACAGAGAAATATGTACCAGAGATCTATAAGGACTTCACGGGACCCTCACAGACATGCTATGATACATAAATGAATTGATGTCAAATGGCTCTATTTAACCTTTCTCTATATCCAGATCCCTCGGTACCTGTCCCTCGGTACAAGACTGTCCAGCTTTGATGAGGGGCTCTGCAGCAGATATCCATAATGGAATCCATTCAGGTGTGTTTAATTTGCATGCCGTGAGAGCAGCTTCACTGTCTGAAGATTATGTATTTGCTGACGGCGAGGGGGATCATTTCGGAGGCCACTGCTTGCTGGTGTGGAAAATCACTGTTAGAAATTCCGCATCGAGAAGCAAAATAAACACGCAGGCGTCAATCCATTACCTCTTCTGTGGGGGGATTTCTCTCTCTCTCTCCCTCCCTCTCTCTCTCTCTCTCTCTCAGTGGTGAAATGGAGGTATCATTTTTCATAGCATGCGCGCACCTCTCATATTTTTGCGTATCATGCCTTTGGAGCGCATCTGATTTCTGAAGAGAATTCCTGTTCCGCCTTCCCTCTCACTCCTCATCTTCCTCGCTCTGTATCTCTCTATCTGACTGTCTGTGCCTGCGTCTCTCGGGGTCTCTTTCCTCTGTCTTTCCAGATAGATATATATGGCAAAGAGGATGTCGGCTGCTATTATGAGTTGGAGGGGATACACTGATGGGTACATCATGGATAAATGATGGGCACTAACTAGTATCCACTTATGAATCACCCCTGTAGACAAAAACATTCCATTATTCAAAATACTAAATGTAGTCAAGCATTCAAGATAGATGTGCACATTTTGTGATGTGGGTGAGTATTGATTAAGGACAAACTCATTTGACCGTTCATTTTCTATTTGTAGCCATTAAGATTGCACTGCAAAGCCCAGCAGATTTCAGTGCCAATTAGCATCTTCCTTGCTGCATTGTTTCTCAGAGGAGCTGAAGTGCAGTGAAATATATCACAGCTTGAGCAATTGAAATGCCTATCTGTACGTTACAGTGCAACATGCTCAAGAGCTGTGCCTGTAAGTGCTACCATCTACAGAGGCAGCTGTATCGCTGGCTGCTAATAATAGCTTTTTAACAAGCTTTACTTGCAGGTGTCTGAGAAACACATTATGCGGAGACATTATCAATAAATGTCTCTTACAGAACAAAAGGCTTATTGAATATTCACACGCACATCCACCGGCACAGACAAACCTAGCCCCACACACATGCACACATACACACACACACAGGTGGACGCAGGGAAGCACACACACCCACATGCACACACACACATACACACGCACGTACGCACATAAAAATGTATCTGATAAGATTTAATTGAATATTCAACACCATGCTGTCTTGTGCAGAACACGAGAAGCTATCTCTGTCTCTCATATCTCACAGTTCTCATCTCTCTGGCTACTGGTGCCAGGACACACACACACACACACACACACACACACTGCCTGACAGACACATTATCAGTCTTTTACACACAAACATACTGTGCAGTCACAGGAAGCCATACCAGGGGTTTGCTAAAGGACTTAGTAGTTTGCAACCTTTGCATTGACCTCTATTTCCAGTCCAGCAACCTTGTAATAATATAAATGGATCTATTTCACTGGACACACAACGCACATACAGAGCAGTTTCTACCATTCATCTAGAAAACTGTTCCTACACCTGCCACTTTCAGAAAACTCCTCTCATAGTTTGATCCTTTAGAAGCCTATTTGATGTTTGCTTTTCCCTCTGTTTCACTTATTTAAAGCTACTAGTTGATTCAATAAGGAATAGCCAGTTTGCCCAGAGCAGGAATGGTTGAGTGGGTCTACCTGCCCTCCTATAGCTATGAGGAAACAAACAAAAAAAAAATCAGTTTGACTTAGAGTGATAGAGGAAGAGGCAGACGCGAGACGAAGAGAGAGAGAGAAAAAGAAGACGCCATAAAGAGATAGAGGAGGCATTCATCCATGGTGGACATGTGAAAGAAGAGCAGTCTTCCTGACAGAGCCTGAAAGCCACATACGTGTCTGATGAAGCTGACGTGTGCAGGCGTGCGGAAGGAAGGAGGGAAGGGGGAAAATGGAGGTGTGGCAGTGAATCATGTTGTTCTTTCCCCCGGAACTCAGAGGCTCCTGAGCGGGCAAGAGTGGGCGGTCAATGGTCATTGGCAGTGGAAGGAAATGGATCTAAAATTAATTGTGTGTGTCTGAGGCTTTCTCTGAGTATCTCGTCTGGCACCGGAAGGCTGTGCATGCAACTGTGTCAGTTGTCAAGATCAATGATTAATGCCCCACTCTGTGATTACTGTATTTTGCCATTCAGTTTGCCACTCAGCCATTTGGTAAATCAGTCACTCAGTCACTGAAGTCTATCTTAGAGGAGCTCTAAATCTTTGTGTAATAAAATTGGAAATCTCCATACATTTGTGCCCCGCCATTAGTATAATTGCAGTGGGAGGGAGGGTGTATGGATGTCTCAGGAGAACCTTCTAGACTGTGACTGAGTTGACAGCTGTAAGATTGTTAGCTTGCTGCAGTCAGCACCATTCTACTCTCGCTGATATCGTCAGAGCCAGGAGCTCAAATAATTTCTTCTAAATCAGCCTGAAGCCTGAAGCCGGTTTCTTGACATTTCGCAGAACAGAGTAGAAGGGAACAGAAAGGAACAGGATAAGACAGGATGGAACAAAAATGGAATGGAACGGAACTGAACGGAATGGAATTGAATGGTACACAATGTAACAGCACGGAACAGAACAAAGGACAGAAGAAAACAGAGTGGAACATGGAATGGAATTGAACTGAAACGCACCGGACAAGACCGGACCAGGCCGGACTGGACCGGACCAGACCGGACTGGACCGGACCAGACCAGACAGGACAGGAAAGGACAGAACAAAAGAACAGAATGGAACAGAGCGGAACTGAAAGGAACAGAACTCTATCATCCAACTATGGTTCAGAAAACCCTGTACATCAGCTCAGCCACCTCTGCTGAAGCCGTACTGAAGCTGAAATCACAAACACCACATTACCTGGATCTTACTAAAGGATTCCTGACTGCACGTGTGAACCAGCTTCCACAGCTTGAGATAAGCTGTCTGCCTCCAGGTGTACATAAAGTGTCAGTGAATGCCCACTGGGGCGGAAATTTGCAGGCGAAGTGACAAGAGCAAGCAGGAATTTCACAGAGGTTCTGTGGGAATCTGAGCGTCGACTCTGGCTGAGGTGTCGAAGGTAGAGCTCAAGTAAATCTTATGCAAATTTCAGGTATCTATGGCAAGCGTTGACAAATGGAATGCCAGGTGTCTGTTTGATTGATCGCTGCTCATAAAAAATCCCTCCAACTTCCTGTTTCACCACAGACAAAAAAACAAACAAGCAAATGTTGGGGAAACTGATCCTTCCTGTCTCCAGTTTTTACATTATCTTTGATGAATTGCTTTTGGAACACAGGGACAAATCTAGCATGCGGCAACGTCAAAGAAAGTCTCCAAAATTGTGGGAGTAGGTGGTGGGTGAGGACTGGAGAGAATGTACCCAACGTTACCAAAATTCTTATGATGCTGGCCAACCTGACATCAACCTTGCTAACAGACTAGACACACTTGTCTCCACCCACTTCACGCCCATAAAGCATCCAATACTTGCGAGTATAGCATTTTGAAGTGTTGGTGAAAACACTCTCATGTATTTTCACAGAGATTCACAGACAAGAATGTCAATCACAGCTCCTACACTTACATTGACTGAGAAGCCCCCCACATACTGTTGGCAGAAACATGATATATTGCATTGGCCATGGCTTACAGAGCCGCCTTTTCTTCTTCTCCTCTAATTTATAGAGGAAAAACAGTCTTATGTAATGCAAGCGCATAGACTAAACAAAGTACAAAGAGACTTGCACGGCAGCAGAACAAAATAAAACTGAAAAATTGCAAGAAGCAAACTTTACAACATATCTACCCTGGCATTTTCTTTTATTCATATAAAAGTAGGTCTGCACAACAGCAGCTTTAGTATGGATTTATCTTCATTACTGTCCAGCATCAGTGAAAGAGTAAGTCTATATCCCTCTTTTCCTATTGTCTCTTATGCACTTTACTCGCTTTGTACTATATATGTTCAAATAATAGAAATCGCACATGCAAAAACAAGCAGAGGCTTTTGGTAGACACATAAGCTATACATATAGGGTAGCAGCTCTGGGCGTCTTCTGCGGCTGTATTCTGTATATATTGAAAAAGTGGATCTTTAAAGCTGCAAAGCCCTGGAGATAGAGAGAAGACACTGATGCATTATTCAGCTATGTTGTCTTCATACCAGGGAGGGATTTCGATAGCACAAAACATGTTGAGAGTGCTGCGGTGTATAGAGCAAGCTCAACAATATTCTGTATGGGAGGTGATTCAATATTCCCGACTCTGATTTTATGGGAGTTTTCATGCTGGACTGGCCTGTGCAGAGGGTAAAGGCAGTTAAGGCATGCTGTTTTTTCTTCTGAAAGATCGATGCGAAGATGTTGGTTTCTTGGTGTGAATGATTGGTCAGGAGGAGGTGTATCTATAGAAAGTATGGACCAGTTGAAATTACCATTCCTGGATTGCTGATCTATATTTTCCAATAACATCATCTCATGGAAGAGGAGCCAGCCAATTTCAATCACTACTTCATACACTGCAAAAAATCTCTATCTTAACAAGTCCTTTGGTCTCATATTCAGTGTTAAAATCGTTTTTCTTAAACCAAATGAGAAAAAAAATCTGCCAGTGGGAGGACATAATCCAACTAGTTTCCGATGCCAGTCAGTGGTTTCAAGGATTTTTTTGAATAAATGTGATTTTCTTGATACTAGTAGGCTTTATTCTACCTTGTTTGACATAATATTTATACATGTACCCAGACAAATTCCTGAACCAAGTGAAACTGCATTGGAAACCAGTGGGATTATCTTATCCGACTGTCTGATTTTTTCACTTTAAATAAAAATAATATTTTTAACGCTGAATATGAGACTACACTTGTTAAGATGTTGATTTTTTGCAGTATAATATCAGGTTCCTAGCCATTCATGGTCTGGTTCTTATATAGCATGTTGATTCAGCATGACATTGCCTCTTGCTATTTTAGTCAGTATAAAATATAAACCTTTTAAGATATTGCAATATAGAATCCTAAACCGTCACCGCTCAGAATAACAAATGTGGTTCATGAAAGCACGCCTTTTTCAAAAGAGAGAAGGAAATCCAGCCCCCATAATATTATTTAACAGTCCATGCTACACTGTACAGAGAGTGGAGTGGAAAGAAACACACATCGCAGCAGGAACCACGATTTGAACCCATGCAAACAGCGAGGAAGTGCAGCTCCCAGCATGGCGTCTTATGACAGCCGAGCCCACAGGGCAGGATCATGAAAGCAACTTCTGAGTTGCAGCTTGTGATTCCTGATTTACAAAGTATAGAGCAGCGATACCAAAGAAATCACTGAAAAGATTCATAAAAACTGTATGTTTGTTGTAATATCGGCAAAAATATTCCCTGGGTGAAAATGTTTATTTACTGTTTTGTTATATAATACTGTACTATAAAATATTACATAATACTGCTTCTAAGAAGCATAAAGGGAATCACACAAAAGGCAGCCGCTGTTACCCAATTACCTTATCTGAAAGTTCTGCTGGGGGATTTGCCCAAGAAAAGAGAGAAATTTGTTAACATTCAGACCCTCTCTCTTAAAGTGTTATTGCAACACTACATATTTACAATCTGAATACATTTCTTCTATCATAGACAGTGGCAAAGTTACCCCAAACCACAAAACCACAAAAATTTCCCTCCTAGATCAGCTAGTTGTACTTCTGCATGCACCAGACAGCCATTTGATGACCTGTTGCTCTCTAACAGCAGTTTAAACACCACTGGACAGAAGTTGCCCTGCTTGGCTTTAACCTTGAACGCAGCTTGATTAAATGCAATAAACAAACAAGCGCATACGTACAATGTCACCCTGCGAGTGTCGACAGTCTTCTGCAGCGAAGCAAACTGTCTGCTCATCTGTGAACCCAGATCTAAATCGAACTGCCAATTAAATATTTACTGCTTCCTAGGTGTTCCATGTCCCCAGCAGCAAGCATGCCACAAACGCTCGACATGAAACAAACACGGAATATTTATTTATTTATTTATTTCGTAAGCCCTCAAGTGTACTCACTAAAGGCATTATGTGATATTCCCTGTCGAGGAGTGCGAGTGTCTGCGTGAGATGTTTTAGTGTGTTTTGTCTCATGAGGTCTGCCACCGTTTTCTCTCATAGATCTAACTATTTAATGAATAATCAGTTCTAAACTTGTATTTAGCTGATAACATGCCTTTTGCCTTTTGCCGTCTAACTTAACTTTAGCAACAAGGTCATACAACAGCATTGCTCACTATTAAAACTGTTATAGTCATTGTGTTATTTACATATTTTTTCCTATTTATGTATGGGGTGAAAATCCCAGACATCCTCATTTGTATAATAAATTGATAATCACCCAGAACCAGACACAAAAAGCCAAGTAAACAGCAGATAAAAGGAATAGTAATCTTTAAACATCTAAACTCTTTAAGGCATGGACCATTCATCCCCCTACCGTGACAATGTAAACATTAAGTAAAGCATGAGTAGTACAAATACAATATTTAAATGCACTGTATATATAATTCATATAATGTTTTACTGAATCTAGGTGGGAATCTTTTGATACTGATTATTCATCCAACCAACTTACTTAAATCTTTTTTTTTTTTTTTTTTTTTTCAATTTTAGCTGGGCAGTGGCCACATGCCTCTTCCTCAGCGGCTTCATTAGTAGATAACTGATGATGAAGGTTTTGTATATGTTTGCGTATATGACTGTATGGTAACAGCGTGTGCTTGACATCACTCCCAACCTGCTGCGTGTGAGCATCTGCATTAAATAAGAACAGGAATGACAAGTTTTAAATGTCCGCAACAGCCGCAGTGAGCATGACAAAACATTTTTTTGGATTTGATTTGAGTGAACTGCCCTTTTAATAAAAAATAACTTGTGAAGGGACATGTGCTGGGACGCCGGGTGCGCTACCTAAAATGACTTGAGGCAACGCTCGCAGCCAGTGTGAGCCAGGTAAATTGACTGATTACCATAGATGAGATCTTTTTTCTTTTTTTTTCTTTTTTTTTAACACCACACAGACTCTCACACACAGCCGGGCTGCAACGGGTGTTGGAGTCTTGCCGCTTGTCTACTACATTTTTGAGTCAGGCACTCACAGTTACACGATCGTATGTAAATATGTGCTTTGAACTGCTGCAACGTTCTGAAAAAGCCTTCATGAAAGCACTGATGTACAAACATTCTTCAACTCGAAGCGCTGAAAGCAGCTCCCATAGGAATCTGTGGATTTAAAGATAGATGGAAGTCAACAAATGGATGTCTTTCTATGAGAAAGTCCAAAACATAAGAAACTCAGCCCAGACCTCCCGACACATATCATGAGCACGCTGCTGTTGTCATGTGAAAAGGTCGAGACCCCCATTTTCACAGCAGTTGAGAGATTACATGATGTTCTATCAGTTGAGAAAGTTTTACTCTCCTTTTGACTTATAAAACACTTTTGAAACTTGTTGAATAAACTCAAAGCTGCGCGGAGGTCAAGCCAGCCAAGGCTATTTACATTAGCCTCTGATATATTTCAGAGATACAAGGTTTTCATATAACGCACAAGAAACTTATGTGAATGTAACAAATAGCAATTTTATAGTACGTGGGATGTGGAGGGAATATTTTTATCGAGAACAAAATATAATCAAACAGCCACAGAACAGCAACAAATTCTAGATAAAACAACAAACTGTTTTCATTCTTCTCCCACCTGTTTGTCTTCCCTTAATCGAACCATCTTTTCTTTATTTTGTTTTGTATTTATTACCTGCCAACAAACACCTTGTCTCCGACTCTGTGCAAATGACAATTTATTTGTCGGCTTTCTTTTCTTCATCCATACTTGTCTCCATTAATTCTTATTTACGTTTGCTTGTTTTCCCTTTCTCCCTCTTAAAACAGGCGTCATTCTTTCATCCGGCCACCATTAAACCATTCGCGCGGTCATCCATCTTCTGCCTTTTCCTGCTTCCAACTTTTAATGTTCAGGCTCTTTGAAACCCAAGCCTCTCCCTTCTCATCTTTCTTTTCAACCTGCCCTCTTTTTTTTATTATTATTATTATTTTTCATCAGTCAGTACACTCTTTGGTCTACTTCTATTCTCCCATCTTTCCATTCTTCCTTCCAACTTAAATTGTTCTGTGTGTTTTAAAGCGAGACTTTTCTCTCATCATTATCCAGCCACCTGGCTTCCCTTCCTTGGTCTTTTCTCTTCAGATATGCACTTTCAAGTTTGATCCTTTCTTACCTTTCTCTCGTTAATATGCAATATAAATATGAGACTCCTTGTCACCCATCCATCCACTGATACAACTTTCTCCTTTCTGCCTCAAATTTGATGTAAATCTTTGCACTTTTATTCCACCCTGCAATCTGTTTTTTCATCGTTGCTTTATTCATCGTTCATAGCCTTTTCAATTTTAACTTTTAACTTTAACATAAACTAAATCCACTTGAACTGTAAACAGATGCAATGATCTAACCATAAACCTATATAGCCATATTTCCATCATCCTGTCCTTTCCCTCCTCCCTTTAATCTACATGGGAAATATTTGTATGTAAAAATATACAGTAGGAAACAGCGTCCCACCCTCTCTAATGCAGACAACATCGCCCCATATGCCCAAATTAAATTCTGGTGTCGGGTTTGGAAACTTGTCCGCCCACAGGAAGTGACAAATGAAAACTTGAGGGCAAAACACGCGCTGCCTGGTAAACAGTGAGTGAGTGAGCGCTCCATCCAGAAAAAGTTGGACTCATCAAAGTTAGATCTTTTGCCTCTCTTGTCACTTTGGTGTAAAGCGATCACAGGCTGGCTGGCTTGGTAAACATGAGCGCGCTGGGTGCAGTTTACTGCTGTCACTTTACATGATTTCTGGGGATAGATGGCCAGATTTTTCAAAAAGCCGCCCCTCGCTGCCATTTGGCGCCAACAGCGTGCAAAGCTGTCCAGTGTGGCTTTCACACAAAGAACATAACTCACTTTTATCCACGATAGAAAAACATCTTTTTTGTATTTTTTTTTTAATGCTACCCTTTCCCTCTCCTCTCACCATCCTGTGTCAGTATAAAAATACATCCTGCTTTTGATATGTGTCAGCTAACCTTTCGACCTGGCTGAACAGCAAATCAAATCTTTAAAAGTGCAGGATGCCGAGGGTCAATTGAGGTGAGGACCCTTTAGACTCAACTGACCAACAAATCATAGAATAAACATGTAATTTAATGGTTGAGTCTTCATGGCTCTCATCATCAGACTGTCTCCCTGGTAGATTACATGCTTAGTGCACATTTTTGTCAATTGAGTCAAAAGGGTCCTCACTTTAATCAATAATCATCAATCAATAGTGCACATTTAAAATCTGTTATGAAAGCAAAAACTGAATCTCACAATGCTGACATGTGTTGTAAAAGTATTTTTCAACTCCATTATGGATCTAGATGAACATAATTTTGATGCACATATTTTTTTTTGTACTGTTGTTAATTTCATGCAATTTTATTTCTTTTACTGTAAAGTGTTGAATACTATGAAAATTGATGATGATTATGATTATCATTATCATTATTACTATAACTGTTATTATAATTACTATTATTATCCAAATCTATAACCCAACATTCTGCTGGAGCTGCTCCTTCCAGGCAACAGCTTGAATTTTCATTCATCATCATGTATCAATAGTACTGACCTTGATGACCTTAAATGTTCAAGTGTATTATGAATGGAACAAATATTGAGCAATTTTTCAATGTAAACCAGTCAATATAAAGCTCGTTCACCAGCAAGGTTAGGTCACGACTCTCATGCTCTCACTGCAGTGAGAGTCGGAGAAAATCCTGCCCTTGTCAGTCATTCTGCTCAGATCATTATGTCTTTTTTTTTTCGTCCTTTTCAACAATCCTACAGAAGGACAGCGTATTCAGCTGCTGTCTTTTTATTTGGCAGATTTCAAGGTGTGTATCAAGGAGCCCAGTAGGCACAAGCGAGATGAAATAAAAATCATGTTGCACTTCTTTTGTTGCTTGCTTCTCTTTGCCATGCTATTGAATGACTCGGGTTTGAAATGTGACGAGGATAATTGTCCAAATCCATTTCCAAAAACTCAAAGAGGACATGTCCTCCCTGATTCCAATCAAACCTCCATCCACATGTACAGTAGAAAACAAAAATGGCTTCCGTGTGAAAAAAGTAAATGTTGGTTTGCTCATATAATCTTACCCCTCTCTCCCACCACTGCCTTAAATGGTTCTTTGTTTCTGCTGCTGCTGTCTTGATTTGTGCAACCTTGTTTTTTATGTTGCAGAAATCAAACTGTCATTATTATCACGAGACTAGATGGCTTGAAAAAGCAAAGATAATAGAGAAGGAAAGAAGATTGTACAGGCTACTCCAGCTTATAAAAACTCTTTTCATTATGGTGAAAGTGTGCAGGGGCGGGGCATTTTTTTGTCTCACACACATGCACCACTGTCCAAAATGATACAATTAGTGCTGTGATCACACACTTTTGAATGTGACTGCACCTTTTTTCAATTGTTTTCAGTGGTTTTGTTGTGACAGTCACACAGTCTCTCCAACCAACACAATTTGGGCAAGTCAAGATGAACATGTGTCGACTTTAGCTTCATCGTACATCAGCACAGGGAGCAACAATGCCTATTCAAGTGTATGTTAAGTTTAACTGCATCCTTGGTATAGAATAGGCCTTTGTCCTCTTTGATTGCGAGTGCACAGCCACGGGAATGACAATGCCCAAAAATGTGCTATTTTTGTTTGACACTCCACATGTGGATGGAGGTGTCGCTGGAGCCGGGGAGGACATGTCCCCTCCACTTTTGGAAATTGCAAATCCATCCTTGTCACATTTCAAACCTGAGCGATTCCGTACAGCGCGGCAAAAGGAAATCAGAGAAGCAAACAGCGAAAGGAGTGCAACATCATTTTCATTTCATCTCACTTGTGCCTACTGGGTACGGGGATGATGTCACAGCCCTCGCACTCTTGCTCTGTGTTTACAAGAAGTGACGGCCACAGGTGCGCCTCACATGTGAGAATGAAAAAAGGCACATCGAGTCGGATCACAGCTTAATGTAGAAATGTGAAAAAAAGCGAAGCATGTCTCCAGATATGATTTCGGACTGCATGCACGCTTTGTACTAATATGCATCTCCAGGGTCTGCATTTGAGATTCAATTGCGATTCGATCGCACTATTCCACACGTCACGTCCAATGTTTTGCCATGCATTTCCATCTATGTATTTTCTGGATGCAGATTGGAGATGCATGTGCATTTACATATCTGCGGTCACAGTTCATCCCTGACCACAGGTGGTTTGGCCAATCGGATCCCATTGAGTGTATTTTTATGTGGTTGATCGCGATCATTCGAGTGAAGGATGACGCAAAAGATGTCTGTACCTGCCTGTTCTCCCCCCATCAAATAAGCCTTTCATGGAAAAATAAAGATATCGATTTCAACGTGAGACGCTCACAGCCATGAAACAAGCGGCTGAACCTCGCTATTGTTATTTGCGGTGAAGTAGCATGATGTAACACCTTTTTGCTCTGCCTGTCTGAAATAAGCCTCTGTTGACTTGTGAGCCCCAGATAGTAAACCTGCCTGACAGACTGCACCGGTGTTTCTCGACTTAATCAAGACAGCAGGTAATATGTGATAAAATGACAAAGGACATTAATTTCTTTGACATTTTTCGGTGATAAACAGCCCGCCGCGTGATAAACACTGCAAACACACAGAAACACACACTTGTGCATTTACGCACAGGTGTGTGTGTGACTGCCTCGGTTTGACCCGCAATGCATGGATCCCATTCCGTTACATAAATCTCTCGTTATCTGTCTCATTTTCTTTCACTCGCTCACTCCTTCACTCGCTAACAAGGCAACACCCAGATTTTTTGCAGTCTATTTCTGTGCTTGGTAATCCAGCTAGTCTAAATGGGATAATTATGAGTAAGCCTGACACTCAGCAGTAACACTGACACTGGCATTCAGCTCCGCTCCCCCATTCACTCCATTCATTGTCGACGTGTGAGTCAGCCTCCCATCTCTTCCCCGCCTCATTGTCTTTGTCTCCTTTTTTTAACGTCTGGCTGTTCCTCTCTCTCCGTCTTTGTGCCGCTCGTCTCTGTCCGCGCGTCTGTCTGTCTGTCTGCACCGCTGACTGTCTGTGTTCTCCGTCTGCCTCTCTCTCTCTCTCTCTCTCTCTCCTTGCCTTTGTTTCTGTCTTTTTGAATCCCTCAACACCCCCGTGCCCCCACCAACTCGCTGTCTTTTGATACTTTTATCTCTTTTGCCCGTCTTTGGCTTCATCTGCTCCATTATATTTTACCAACAGGAGGATTTGCGGTCCAATTTATTTGGTAATCGATCTATGGTAAATTGCATCCTTTGGTTTCTCTATAATTACACGTTGTTTAGACAGTAGAGTATGTATTCTGGCCCTCTGTCAGCTCAGTACTGGAAAATGCGAATGGAAGGGAATTGAGGACAGTGATTGGAGTATAGCATGTAATGTCTCTTGATTAGAGGCATGGCTAAATCGGGTGGGTCTGTATGTGCACGTGTGTGTGTGTGTGTGTGTGTGTGTCTGTGTGTGTGTGTGTGCATGCTTTTGCCAACTTCTCCCTTTTTTCTTCCTCTCATGTGAACCTGAACAAACATGGTCGTGTTGTTTCCTGACCCAACAGCCCCGGAGAGAAGACTGTAA
>OMLF01013663.1:29287-43343 GCA_900302615.1 Holocentrus rufus | reverse complement strand
GCGGTCCTGATGATCGTCGTGGTGGTCCTGATGATCGTCGTGGTGGTCCTGATGATCGTGGTCCTGATGATCGTCGTGGTGGTCCTGGTGGTCCTGATGGTCGTCGTGGTGGCCGTGGTGGCTGTGGTGGACGTGGATATAATGAATGAATTCTCACAAATACAGAGATCCTCAATTTTCTGGTCTGTAAAAAAAAAAAAGACAAATGAAATACTATATACATACATGCCCCAAATAAAGTAATCCAGAAGAAGGCAAGACTGGCTTATTGTTTATTTGTTTATTCAGGTAATTTTGGGTAAAGTCTCTGGTAAATTAAACATCATACAAAACAGATGCTCTTACAATGTGTTTTTGACTGTATGAAACTTTTACAAAGATTTTGTCTCTAATTGGATTTAAATGTCATAAATCACCAAGCTTCTTTATCTGGGACAAACGCCCAGACAAAACTTCTTCAGTTTGTTTGATCACTTTGGAAAAGGTTCTGCTTTAATCTCTTTAAAATTACAGGCATTGTATCAGTGCATGGGCCAAAATTAAATGTACTGTCACCATACAATGCATGAATACAAACTGCTTCTTCAGACTGACTGACAACTTACTCGTGGCTGCAGTTGTTGGGCACAAAGTGTATCCTCTATGCATATCTAGGGTATATGGTTCTATAATCTATAGTCCAAAGTAACTATTTCTTCTGTAATATTAGCCCACATTAGCTGGATAATATATATTTTTTAGCCTGCTATTATAATGTTTAATCTGATTATCCAAGCAAAATATTAACAGAGTGTCTTGTACTTAATAATGTTGTGCTAAACTGAGCATTTAATGAGAAATGCCAATTCATAAGAGTCAGATTCAGCCTTCTGTCCCTTCCAAAATACTGTGTGGTCAGAAGCTGTGCATGACTGCTTACTGATCTAATGAAGCCTCGTTTAAATTAACATCCTCGATATTCAGGTTTGTCGTGACAGAAAGGAGGAGCAAAACAAGATGGCACTTGATGTTTCAACTGTCTGTCACAGTGCTCCATTTGATATTTTTGGGTGGATCTGTCAATCATTCTGCTCTTCTGGCCCACAGCCACTGCCTCACCCGGCCATCAGTCACCAGTTACAACACTAGGCTTGGGTGTAGCTTTCAGTATTCATCTATTATGATACCTTTTAATCATTGTCTTGCCAGTCTGGATCATCTGCACGTTCAGTCTCGTGTCAATCTGTAGTCGGTATCATTGCAGAGGCCCTGTTAAAACAATGCTAGAAATGTGATTCAGCACTCATCATCAAACTCAGGACTGACAGACATCATGCTAGAAAAGTAGCAGCCTTCTGGGATGAAATTTGTCTGCTAGCTGGAAGCAGCTGCCAATGTTTGTGAGCTAATGAAAGGTGTTTAGAATTTGATTACTAGATGTCTATCTGCTGTTAATTTCTGTTGGGAAATCAGTGCATTTCCCAGGGCACCTTGACTTGACTTAACCCTATAACTTGAAGTGAAGTCCAAACTTTGGAGACACAGACAAATCATGGAAATAACACCAGAGTACCGCAGCAGCTTTCATGTAGCCCAATAAAAACAAGACAAGTATATTTCTTTGTGAAAATGGGCTGCAAATTATCCAATGTGGTGGACTCAGGCCAGAAGAAAATGTTTCTAAACCAAAATTGTACAACAAATTGTTACAACTGCCTCCACAACCTCCCCGGACACTCCTTCCACTTCTCATTCTGTGTTTCTCTCTCTCCCTGTGTGAGTGTCTGAGTGAGTGCAGGTGTGGCAGAGCCAGAGCAGAGCCACATCAGCTGCACCTCATCACCATAATCAAGCCTTCTTTTTATACCCAGCTCTGCCCCTACCACTCTGCTAGATCGTAGTCTCTGCTCCGTTCCATGTGCTCTGGCTCTGGACCCTGACTCGCCGGGCTTCCTGGATCACCTCGTGTTTTTGGATCACCTAGTGTTTCTGTCTCCCCTGCTCTGCGGCTCAAGCCTCCACCGGATCTCCGGTCATTCTCCAAACCTGGTCTCCACCTTCTCCTGCAGCACCCTCATCCTCGCCTTCTTCAATAAATCATCTTCTGTTCTACACCTTGTCTACCTGTGTCTGTGTCTGCATCTGGGTTCACTAGTCCTGTAGTCCTCCCTAACACAAATGACACAAAAGAACATTGTACTGTATCACCTTTGTAAATATGGGAGAATTAATTATTATAATCATTATGATTATCATTACTGTTATTAGGATAAGTGTTACTATGTAACAAATATAATACTTTCAATGCTAATTTTGCATAATTATGTATCATAATATAGCTATAATTACACAGGAAAATACTTGTATTACAGTGGAATTACATAGTAATACAATGGAATAAGGCCAAGTTAAGTGTAATGGAAAGAAGTGAAGTGTTGATGTGTTAAAAAAAAAGGTTATAAATTAACATACCCAAGTGAAAATTACATCATTACTTTTCATAAACAACATCTATTAAATAAATGATACCTTAAAAGAATGGCTGCATGCATAGGCTCAAAAGGCAAGATATAACTTACCCGCTAATAAATGATGTCTACCAGATTGTGGTACGGATGAATTTTCAGCCACAGATAAAATAAAATAAAATAAAATAAAATAAAATAAATCTGGATACTTAATCTGCTTGCTTCTTTGTGGATGAAAGGATTTAACAAATATTTACAAGTTACGACTTCAGGAACGTCTATACGACATTAGGATACACAAATGATAATCATATGGAAATGTAGCCAAGCCTAGAGTGAGTTCACCTAGTGTTTGTTTGGGCATGGTAACACAATTTTACTTAGCAAAAATGTATTTTAACAATTTGTCCACTGTAGTAGACAGTGTGCATGAAAGTTTTCAACTGTGTCTGTAGAGTAGTAAATGAGTTATGAATACAATGGAAGCCCATCGATATCCCATATAGGCAACAGCAGCCATCTTTAATCAAATATTCAGAGTGATACTGAACATATGAGCCTAGACACTTAGGTAACATTAATTAACCTGTAGAAGTTTCTTTACCAGACGGTTGTCTGTTGTGACGGTCATTGAGAAATGTAAAACCTCTTAAATTGAACCACATAAAAACAAATTCTTTTCAAGTGGAGGACTCACCTCCCCAACCAATTCAACGTTTTCAGTGTGCTAAAAAATAAACAAACAAAAAACACAATACACAGAGACTGCAAGTAAAGCTGTTCTACATTTTGTCCACTAGATGGTGCCCTCACACCCTCTTTAAACCAGTTCATTTGGGGCTTGAGTTACACTTAAAACTGTCGCTGTTAGCACGTGCAGTTTGCATGTTCACAAATTTGCTGGGAAAAGTTAGTTTGATGATATACAACGCTTAGTCGTGGTGGTGCAGTTGCAAACATTTGTAAGAAAAGCTGAAAGAGTGATAACGGGGAATAACTTTTCTTCATCAGAGTTTTTCCTATCTATTGCTTTTCTATGCTTGTTGAAATGAGAGTTAAATTGCTAAATAGTTGAACAGGAAATGAGATGGTATGCTCCTTTGCCCAAGACACTGGTAAACACCAGACTTCATCTGAACAGTTTAGACATACATTGTTTGACATTTTTCAGTTGAATAGGAATGGGAGGTAATGAATGGGCAAATGAATGCCAAAACAGGCTGCTAGAGTGCTGAGCTCACATGTTTTGGGTGGATCCTTCCAAACTTCAGTCTTTCATGGACTCCTATTTGTGTCCCTGTTTGTTTGTCTGGCATGCAGAACATTTACCTGACATGACACCAATGCTGGATTTAGTCTCTTACACATGCTGCACATCCCTTGCTGGTGTGAATGAATGCCTTAAGACAATGACATGTGGCCTGGAGGTGTGCAAGATATAGTTAGTGTAAGTACATAGTTTTTGGTTACCTGATGTAACAGCAGAACTGGTTTTGCGTTTTGGTGAAGCTGCAGCCTTGTTTCTTCATGGCATAATCATGCGTGACGTAGTGTCTGACTCCAAACTGTCATTATCCATCTATCTATCTGATCATCTATCTGAAATGACAACATGTTTTGCTTTGTGGACATATTTGAATTATGAATTCTTGAGCCATCTACATGAGCCAACAATTGATCAATGCCATCCACCTGGAGACCTATGACCAACACCCCTTTACTCAGATTATACAGATTATACAAGCAAACATCTTCTATTTAAGATATATACAGCACTGAATGAAAAATTCCAATTTATAAGTTCACTATACAGAGTCAGAGTAAGTCTGCAGTCCCATGAGGTTGTGTACAGCTGTTCAGTGAGAATTAGCATCCTGGATATTCAGGTTTGACGAGACAAAAAGGTGCCAAACGAAACAGCACTGAGTGTTGTAATTAAAAAGTTCTTCATTTGATATTTTTGGGTGGACCCATCAGTCACTGGTCCACAGCCACCGCCTCACCCTCCCTGCATCATGTGACTTGTTGTGTAGCTTTTACACACCCACATTTTCCTCATTTCATATGCTACCCTATAAATACTGACAGAATACACAGACAACAGGTAGTCTTTCAAATTTCTGAACCAGGTATGATCCACTACTCTTTGATACTTTGATATTGAGGGTTGATAACTTTCTGCCGCTGATTTCAAGAAACATAGCGATTCAAATTTTCATTGTCTCCTACAGTGTTTTCTACTGTGCTTAACAAAAACAGACCAAAATGGATATGCTAGGTAAGTTTCCATAATTGATTTTTTACATTTTCAGGATTACCTGGGAGCAATTTACATCAATACAGCAATTTAAAAGTTCAAAGAGAAAACACTTCCTGTACAGAAATACAATATTCAATGCTGATTCAACACATCAAGTTTTTCTTTTGGTTTCTTTGGGTTACTGGGTTCATCTTCAGTAATGCCAGGAGATTTTGGTATACACCCCTAAATATCTTAGTTTGGTGTCTTGTATAAAAACATAAGATTTGCAGGAAGGACGATCCTTAACAGACAGGGTAGAGTAAATTGATGCCATCAGGCACAATCATACATTTTTGTGATTTGGATACACACCATGTTATGTTGAGATGTAGCACTGACAAAAATTCAACAAGCAACAAATATAATGATAATGTATGATATTACATATAATAATATAACATCCCATGATAGGATATACAATTTTTATAATGTACTACCTCATTAAACAGTTTGTTTTGTTTTTTAGTCAACTAATTCCTTGATTTACATACAGTACCAGTCAAAAGTTTGGACACACCTTCTCATTCAATGTTTTTTCTTTATTTTTATTATTTTCTACATTGTAGATTAATATTGATGACATCAAAACTATGAAGGAACACATATGGAATTATGTAGTGAACAAAAAAAGTGTTAAACCAGAATGTTTTATATTTTAGATTCTTCAAAGTAGCCACCTTTTACTTTGCACACAGTTGGTTTTCTCTCAATTTGCTTTATAAGGTAGTCACATCCATATTATGGCAAGAATCATTCAACTAAGTAAAGGGAAACAAAAGCCCATCATTACTTTAAGACATGAAGGTCAGTCAATCCAGAAAATTTAAAGAACTTTGAATGTATCCTTAAGCGCAGTTGCGCAATCCATCAAACGCTGTCATGAAACTGGCTCTCATGAGGACCACTCCAGGAAAGGAAGACCAAGAGTTACCTCTGCTACAGAGGACAAGTTCATTAGAGTTACCAGCCTCAGAAACCGCAAATTAACAGCACCTCAGATTAGAGCCCACATAAATGCTTCACAGAGTTCAAGTAGCAGACACATCTCAACATCAGCTGTTAAGAGGAAACTGTGTGAATCAGGCCTTCATGGACAAATTGCTGCAAAGAAGCCACTACTGGTTCCACCTGCCATGTCTGCGAGATGTACAAAAGGTGAGCGGATGGTTTCTACATGTGTGGTTCCTACTGTGAAGCATGGAGGAGGAGGTGTGATGGAGTGGGGGTGCTTTGTTGGTGACAAATTCAAGGCAGCATGGCTATACCACTCTGCAGCGTCCCATCTGGTTTCCACTCAGTGGGACCATCATTTGTTTTTGAACAGGACAATGACCCCAAACACACCTCCAGGCTCTGTAAGGGATATTTGACCAAGAAGGAGAATGATGGAGTGCTGCTTCAGATGACCTGGCCTCCACAATCACCCGACCTAAACCCAACTGAGATGGTTTGGGATGAGTTGGACCGCAGAGTGAAGGAAAAGCAGCCAACAAGTGCTTAGCATCTCTGGGAACTCCTTCAGGACTGTTGGAAAACCATTCCAAGTGACGACCTCATGAAGCTGATTGAGAGAATGTCAACAATGTGCAAAGCTGTCATCAAGCAAAATATGGCTACTCCGAAGAATCTAAAATATAAAACATTCTGTTTTTTTGAACACTTTTATGTTTACTACATAATTCCATGTGTGTTCCTTCATAGTTTGGATGTCTTCAATATTAATCTACAATATTGAGGATAATAAAAATAAAGAAAAAACATTGAATGAGAAGGTGTGACCAAACTTTTGACTGGTACCGTATATTGAACTTTCTTGTTTGTTTTCCATCACAGAACAAGTAGCAAAAGAGATGGTAAGTCACATTTTTATTTGTAAATACAGAAAGTGCAATAGACGTGAATGAAATGTTCTTATGAGATGTGCTATGCAGGTTGAAGATGCCAACTGTGTGGAGGAGGAGAAGATTACTGATGATGATTCTGTGTCTGAATCTAGTGTAAGACATCTCTCAACTTACTAATGCTTTGGTTGTTATACTCCTCTGCTTCACTGATGGGTTCAATAACTTCCCAGCATCTATGTTGTAATTGACCTAATCTTTCACAGGAAGAGGATGGAGCCGATGGAGACGAAAAAGACGAGGAGAGACGAAAGGTATGAGTTTTACAACCTAATTTAAATGGTAACTTTGCAGTCGGTCTCTTTATAAAAGGTTTCATTCATTATTTTATTGTTATGTTTACAGAGAAAACAGGAAAGACGAAGGAAAAGAAGGGAAATGAGACAAGCACGTCGCAAGGCAGGGATTTTACAGCCTTACTTGACTGACTATGTAATCAGTCTCAAATGGTTTCATTCGTTGTTTTTGATTTATTCATTCATTGTTCTTATTGTTCTTTTGGTTTACAGGGTGGATGGGGACGAAGGGAAGGAACACCTGAGCGTGGTGGTCATGATGGTCACGGTGGTGGTCACGATCATGATGGTCATCGTCATGGTGGTCATGGTGGTCATCATGGTGGTCATGATCATGATGGTCATGGTCATCGTGGTCATGGTCGTGGTGGTCGTCATCATGATGGTCATGGACATCGTGGTCGTGGTGGTCATGGTGGTCGTGGATGTAAGGAATGAATTATCACAAGTGCAGAGATCCTCAATTTTCCAGTCTGTTATAAAAGATAAATGAAGTACTATAGACATACATGCCCCAAATAAAGTAATCCAGAAGAAGGCAAGACTGGCTTATTGTTTATTCAGATAGTTTTGGGTAAAGTCTCTGGTCAATTATACATTTATACAAAACAAATGTTCTTACAATGTGTTTTTGACGGTATAAAACATGTTGCAGGTGTGCAACAACACTGTCTGAACACTGCTTTACCAAGATCTTTTACAAAGATTTTGTTTCTAATTGGATTTAAATGTCATAAATCACCCAGTTGCTCTATCTGGGACGACCAGAAGGAAGGAGCAAAACAAGGTGGCACTCAGTGTTTCAGCTGTCTGTCACAGTGCTTCATTTGATATTTTTGGGTGGATCCGTCAATCACTCCGTTTTTTTTTTTTTTTTTTTTTTGTCTGGTCCACAGCCACTGCTTCACCCGCTCAGCAGACATCAGTTATAAAACTAGGCTTGGGTGTAGCTTTCAGTCTTCTTATATCTTTTAAATACAGACTCAATACACACACAAGACGCAGTCATCATCCATTTGGATTTATCATTTTGACTGTAATAAGGACACAAGCAGCTGTCAATAAATGGAATTTCAATGAAATGATGTTCACATGTGTGATAATACCATTTCACCAGATGATTCCCTGTGCTGAGTGAATAAAACATCACAGAGGGATTTTTATGAGAACCATATGCTTCATTATGCAGTCATCTGTCACAATCTAATTTATGTCATTATTATAAAACAAGTCTTCTACAATTACAAGTGTGTTAGTCACATATCTCATGTAATAATGATAACACTGAACAAAAATGATGCACTTTTTCTTTTACTGTTGACTCTGCAAAACTACATATTGAAGGAAAGTGAGCCAGCAACAGCACTTACACACAAGGGATGTACTTGTATATGTTGTAAAAAAGATGGTACATTTGCAACTATTTATGATACAACACAGAATATACAGTATAGGCATCCTATCTATCGTACATGATGAGATTTATGACTTCTCTGTTGTTATTTTTCAGCTACATCTGTTCCATAAACATATAGCTTGCTGTTTTGCATCCAACACTGCTCAGTCCTGCTGATCCACACTGGCTACTGACTCCATTAGCTTGCCTTCAAACTGATCCAGTGCAGCTTTTATGGCATCCTGAACCACAGAGCGTGCTGTTTCCATCAAGAAGATCTCTCTTTCATCACAGCCTCGCTCAGCATTTCCTTCAGAGTGAGCCATCCTTACATATAAAGTGTCAGGGCAGATACTTTGCTCCGTGCCGCATGACTGCACATCATCAGACGTGTGTGAATGCAAGTCCTCTGCAACTGCGCCGTGATTATCCGTCACAGTGCCCTCTGGTATTTTGTGCACTGCTGGATTCATGGCACTCCCTGCAGGAGCATTTGAGTGAGCTGCGTTTAAGTCACTGTTGTATGTGGGATGCAAACTGATCCCCTTCCCTCCTGCTGAATGCTCTGACGCAGTTGAGTTTGAGATGCTGGTGGGGTTGTGAATGTCTTGCTGTCGGTGTGAAATGACCACATTTTGGCAAACTCCAAAACCCTGACTCACCCTCATCATGCTGCTCTCTACATTGCAGTGCTCTTTTGAGGAATATGGTCTCATCTGACTCTCTTTACCTCCAATAAATCCCTCTCCCAGATTCCCTTGAAGTTCTACCACCACTTTGACGTCAGTGCTTACAGGTGAGGGTGTCTCAGAAGCCCTGGCACCCTCACTGGTCTCAGGATCCTCCTTGATCTCGGATGTTACATCTACACTCACTGTCAGCATCTCATAGCAGTGACATTTGACATCATTCTCAAGGTGTGGGCTCAGGGTGACACTCTTCACATCATCATCAGCATGTTTATTGGCCAGGACTATTGTTTCCTCTTCAATATAGTCCTTTGATTCTCCGATATGCTCCTGGAAGAAAGGGGACGGCTTTTTGGTTCTGTGCCTCCAGAATGGTTTTGGCTCTTTCGTAAAGGAACAGGGAATCAAACTGCCATGTTGGAGAGAGAATTCCGATTTTGACTGGCACTTGGGAACAGCAATGAGCCGTTTGAAAAGTTTAAACGTCTTGGTTTTGCTTGTTTCCCTCTCCGCCACAGCAGACTTATGTTTTGCAAAGAGGTGTCGCTGTAGCTCTGCGTTGCCATATTTCACAGCCGACTGAGCTGTCAGGTCCACAGAGTCCCGGGTTTGTCTGTTGAAGAATGTGACAGCATGATATTCACCTTCATCGCAGTCACCTCTCTCATCAGATTCGCAGACGCATCTGAAGCAAGCGACAGATGGTGAGAAAACTTGCCTCAAAGCGGTGAGCCTTTGTGTAAACTGATTTCGGTCTGATTTGTCAGCTCCCATCTTATCTTGATCTATGAAGGGTGACTTGGCGGCTGTGACCGGTTTGCCAATTGAGGCTTCTCTTTTCTTTCCCCTGTCATCCGCGCGTCTTTGAAGCTCTGTGGCAGACTTTGCCGCAACTTCCTCGCTGATTTGCTCTTCACAGCTTCGTCCTGACACTTCCGTCATGCCACAGCTGTTATTTGAGCCATTGTGTCTGCATGTCTGGACGCTCCTGCCTCCAGTTCCATTATTCATCTTTGATTTGCCCGGGAGAGGATGCAGGGGACCGGTCAGCTTTCTCCTGAGCACCTTTTTAGCCGAGCCATGCCCAGTCGAACTTCCTTTAACTGACATAGTTCATTTATGCCTCCAAAGTTCTTCAACCAATTTCATCCCTGATGGAAGAATATTTTGTTAAATCACTCATATATGAAAGATAAATGTTACTTTTTCCCACAAATATCAAAAGATAGAATGAGATTAGTGTCCACTTTGCACAGCTGCTCCAGTCACACTGCATGGTCTCATCATCTTCTATTGTTTATTAGCAGTCTGTGCATTAGTGAGTCACAATCATTTGGTCAAATTGTTGCCTCCTATCAAGGCTGTCTGATTTTACCTCAGTGACTCATTCATGGATGAATATTCAAGTTAGTAAACAGAATCTCTTGCTTGCCAGTGAAATCATGTTTTGAAAAGAAGTTTCCTTTAAGCTGACAATATGCCAATATACCAATATATCCTTTAAGACCTATGATCAAATCACATTCAGTGTGGTTTTTGAGGAAATGCAAACATGAAATTGCAAGTTAAACATTTTCAATGTATGTATATGAATTGACATATTTCAGAATATAATACTGTTTTAAGTCAGTTATTAAATTTTATGGAAAATTGCTTCTTACCTTTGAAAAAAAATCAAAGTTTCTCTTCATTCCTCTTATTCCACATTGTAATGGGTGGTGCATAAAATACCGGTAACCATGCATGAGTGTGGCTCGGCACTTTGCTGTTCGACAGAGCTCCGTTATCATCAGCAGCAACACCACACATGGGTTTCCATAGTGATGCAATGATTGACGTGTTACACGATGCAAGAAATTGCCAACCAGCCCTGCGTCACTGAACAGGCAGAGTGGGGAAAATAGGCTGTTTATTCATCAACTCATACAAAGATTATGCCCTGAGGAGCGGTGCCTTTTAAAAAAGCATTTGCACTGATTAATCTGCATTATATGGTTGTGCTTTGTTAGGAGGTGCTCTAATAATAGTCTTGATTTAGACTGAAAACAACCCCGATGCGTTAGTGTACATTTGCGTTGTGCTTGACAGATAACGCTGCCAGCATGTGGTCATGTCAGACTCAATACCATTTCTAATGAATGGCAACAGCGGCTGTCGGGAGACGCCCACACTTAACAATAGAGTGCCATATTCAAAGCCAGGAAAAACACTAAATTGAGAGAGAGAGAAAATCAGATTTCTAACTGGTGCAATGATCAAGACAGATTCCTCAAATACGAAAAACGAGCCTGTTTTGTAGTTTTCCATCAAAAAGACTTTATTCAATCTTTTCTGATCGAAAAATGACAACCACAGGTTTGCAGCATCATGATACTTCAGTTTCACACAGCAGTGCAGATTATTCAGTGTGGGACACTAAAAATATTTCATTAGAATACAGGACAAGCAAAATAGAAATATGAGTAAATAGGATCTTTAAACAACAAAGACGGTCATAAACATTTTGTAATGCAGCATTAGTTTTGTTTTTCCACAAATTTTAACAGTGTACTTATTATAAAGGCAGGGTCAGTTTGGTTTATTGTTAATTGATTGTATGACACACAAATATAAATAACTACCTGATGCAGGACTCCAGACATCGCTCCCCTAGTACCAATTTCAAATGTATGATCATTATTGACGTCAGGAGTACGGGGACGGGAATATACAATGCAGCATGTGGGCACCCAGGGGAGAGCTTGTTTATGTGCAGCCAGCAATGTATCTTGTAGGAATGTAAATAGGACATTTCTCCTTTGCAAAAAGCCTAACACACAGTGGCAGTCTCTGGGGGGAGAAACCGTTCTGTGATTAATTAGTTTCCTTAATTCATCCATCAGCGGCCTTCTGGGCAATGCGAATGAATTATTTACAGATGTCAGCGACTGAGTGAGAGGAAAAAAAAAAACTGTGAAGAAGACGAGGAAAAACATTGGCAGGCGAGAGCAAGGCGCTTCCAGTTCCGTATCTGCACACAGAGAAGACAGAGCAAATAGAACGAACACATTCACAGTGACTGTCACTGCAGGTTGATGTGGGATTGTCTGCCCTCCTTACCAGTGAACGGTTCTTTAGAAGAGCCCGTTGACCTGCTCGGTCTCTGGGTCCAGGTCAATGTCGTAGAAACACGGTCTGGTGGGCAGGCCGGGGATTGTGGGCATCTGCGGGCACATGATGGTGCAAGGTCACGTCATGCCATGCCAGATTACCACGCCAAACGTTTTCAGTCATGCACCGATAAACATACACCAGAACTAAACTGAAAAGACAGCTCTCTGATTCCCGACCACCATAATCCTTGGGGGTTCAGAGTTTCATGGGGAACTTTTTCTTGCCAAAAAACACCCGCCAGCTGTATCGATCCGCTCCCACACAGTAAGAATTTAGGGGGGACAGATACAGTTTGCTGGTGGAAAGAGGTGCCGATGTGGAGAAATGAAAAGAGGCAGGCTGGAAACCTCGCCAAATCACACATAACCTATCTGGATGGACAGAGGAAAGTGAGAAAATAGCTTTTTTTTTGGTATTCTGGGGATTTTCTATACATAGAGGCAGCCATCACTGTATTGCAGCAGGCTGTGCAAAGTAATTGCAACAAGTAAAGCTCTCACTTTGTAATATCAATTTATAGGTTTGTGAATATGAGAAAGTGATTATGAGAGCTGTGTGAAAATTTGCAGGGAAGTTATGAAGATTCTTAGTTTAAATTTTCTTTTATTAATGTTTGTGAAACTAAAACAGAAAAAAGAAAAGAAAAAAGCAGACGTGAGTGGACCTTTTTCCCAGCAACCATTTTGACATTTAGTAGCAGGTAAAAAAAGGTGTTACTAGTGACATTAATTAAGGTTCGGTTCCATTTATGAACCCTCGTTAATGTGATTAGTCACACCTGTGTTTACCTGCTATTTCATTTCAAAATGGCTGCTGTGAAAAAGGTCTACAGAAAAGATTTTTTAGAGTGCTTACCGTGCCAACCAGGGGGAACAGGAAGCCGGCGCCCACACTGGCCCTGATGTCTCTGATGGGCACGACGAAGCCTGTGGGCACGCCCTTCTTGTCCGCTTCGTGAGAAAGTGACAGGTGTGTCTTTGCCATGCAGATGGGCAGGTTGCCGAAACCCTGAAATGCAACATGGAACAATTTATCGGACCTGTTTCCTTCCTGTAGCAGTCTCTTGAGTGATTTTCTCCAATGTTTGCATCTTCTTTCTTCTCACATTGCACAAGGCAAAACAAGCCAAACAAAATTTGTTCAAGCCGATTCCGAACTAATTAAACATGTAGTGATTTCCTCTGAGCGGCAGACAAACAGGTTTGACAATACACACAAAAAAATGAACTCCCGGGGGTGCTGACCTGTTTGGTGTAGCGCTCCACCTTCTGTTGGGCCTCTGGGAGCAGCTCAATATCGTCGGCTCCATAGATCTTCTGCGCGATGATGCGAATCTTGTCAGCGATGGGGAGCTGAAGCAGAATCAGAGACATAAACACACAAGCATAAGTACTCTGTCAGTAAATACTGTGAGAAAACATTGTTACAGGGTTTGTACAGCCTCCTGAGAGAAAAATTCAAGCACTTTTCAAGCACTTTCAAGGTACCTAAACCAAAATTCAAGCCTTTATCATCTAATCTAAATTATTACTTTAAATGGAATTGCAAAGAAAAGTTTACAGAATTCCTTTATACCCATACTAATCAATATATACTGTCACTTTGTGGATTTTCTACCAGCTGTTCATATTAACTTTGATTGTAAACTAATCATAATTATTTAATGGATGGTTTCAAATATTAAAAGATTTTTTTTACATGAGTGATTGTGTAGATGAAACTCCAGATTACGCTGAAAGTCAAGCATTTTTCAAGGAGTATATTTGAATTCAAGCGTTCACCTTGAAAACATAATGGCTAAAATTAAGCAATTTCCAGACTTTCAGGACTTTGTAGGAACCCTGTTGTTATGTCCTGCAACAATGCAAGTAA